>VZTO01009047.1:23033-37686 GCA_013400615.1 Syrrhaptes paradoxus | reverse complement strand
GACAGCCCTGGCCATGTCTCCTGCCTGGCTCCAAGTCAACATTACTCCTTGGTTTGGAGGATCTTGTGCAAACAGAGTGCAGCCGGGGGACGAGAGCGTGCGCGTGAAGACACCAGGATAATGCGGTTTTGCAACGTCTTCTCTCCGCGCTTGCGCACTCGGTGCTCGCTTACCTGCCCCGTCGCGTCTGCAGGCTGTTTGCTAATTGCTGCTCTCCAGCTGTCGTAGTTTGTTTGTCTCCCGGGTGTTTCCAAGCATCTTGGTGAATTCTCTCACAAACAGTTATCGATGCTGCCGTCGCACATCCACGCCGCTCCCCCAGGGTCGAGCCCCCAGCATGGCTTTGGTGGTGATGCATGTGGTGCGGCAAGGGAGCGCGCAAAGCAAACCCACGGTGTGTGCCTTGTTCAAACAAGCGCCGTTTGACCCAGCAGGCTTCAGCAGAGAAATCCAAAACTAGACATAAACAAAGCCACAAAAAAAAAAAAAAGGAAGATTTAAGGTGTGCTTTTCACAAGGTGAAGGGTTGTTTCTGGGTTTCTTCTTCTTTGGCTTGCTTAGCTAGCCCTTAGCTTTTCTCTGAAAATCAGACTGCTCGGCGCAAATTTTGGGATTTGAAATCAGTCTGGAGACCTTTGCCTGCTGTGCAGCAGTTGCCGTTATGGGATGAGCATTGGCAGATGGCAGCGGTTCCATTGCAGGGAGAGCAGGGGAGGAGGAGGCACCTCTGTCACTCACCAGCACTCGCAGGGAAGCAATGTTTGCTAGATAGACTGGCTTGTGAAAGAAACATAAAATAGCAATAACAATAAAACCCAAAAAGTCATCTAAAAAAACCCCAGTCATCTAAACCCCAAGCAAAGCCCTCTGATACACTCACCGTTGGCCCTGCCTTGCAAGCTGATATATTGTCTGTGCTATAACCACGAAAACAAAACCCTTCAGCTCAAGTTTTTCCTACTGGACAGTGTCTGTGAGAGAAACCATTTCAATTTCTGGGCCTGGAGAGTTAAAATGAGAAAAATAACTTCTTTGCTTATGGCTAACCTGTCAGAGGAGAAGCAGATCTTGGCCATCGCGCTTCCACTCCCATCCAAACTTCCTCAACGTTTGGAGCAGACAGATTTGAGTTTTTCTGCTGTACACGGCTCCAGATGAAAAGCTTTGTTCCAGCTGCTCTGAGAGGCTTTTTGGATCTCTTGCTTGGCTGGGGACCATCTCTGACAGAAACTTCAAGAGCAGAGCCTGGACTTGCACCTTCTGTTTAGAAAAAAAAAAAAAACCAAACAAAACTCCCAAGGGCGGAGAGTGTGGAGTCAAGTGCTCCTCTCTCCTGCAGCCCTTGTCTGTGCTGACTTCTTCCAGCCTAGCGGGAGATGTTTCTTCTCCCCCCTCTTTTTGCATAACATCAGCTACAGTCAAGCCCTCATTTTTGTTGGGTTTGTATTTTTTTTCCTCCAATTATTTGATAGTTTATCTCCTTGTTCCTTGTGATGTGCACTTTGCTTCACCCTTATTGTTTCTGCTGTTTTTCCGAGCAGCTAAAGGAGCGAAGCTGCAGATGAGTCCCTGCCATCCTGGCCACGGCACTGGTGGTGTGGATGGAGCCATAAATGCTGAGATGCAGAAGCAGCTCATCTAGCAACAGCCACACACTCGTGGGTCTGCTTGAGGCAAATCATCTGTGGTATGTCCCTAGGTTGCAGGGTAGGGGCAGATGAGTCAGAAATCACTGCAGAAAGACGAGGATGTGCTAGTTAGCTGCCTCCATCCTCTACTTTGGGTGTCTTCAGCACAAGGTAAGGAGAGAGATGGGTTCAGTTGCCAGCAGTTCACTTAGTGAAGCTCTAGAGGGGCTGTGGCAAAGGCTGTCCCTGGTTTCTGGGGGGTCTCTGTGCTCAGGGGGGAAGCAGGCAGGCAGGAGTGGTACCGATGGTGGCTGTGCTGCTGTGGAGTGGCAGGGTCTCCTCTGCCCATCCCCTGGATGGGACACTGGCAGCCACTATGGTCTTTTTTTCCTGTCTGAGTAATTTACGGTTGCAAGTTGGTCCCAATAGGAGATGCACTGGGACCTGTTGGCATCCTTAAACACTGTTTTCAGAGGGGTTCAGACTTGTGTCCCACTGCACTGTGAGCAAAAGGGACTTTTTCCAAATTTTCTGCACCTTGGGGAGAGCCCTTCTCCCCAGGGTAAGAACTGTCCCCAAAGGTTGGGGTGGCTGCTCCTTGGACACCTTTCCATGGGGAATGCACTGGAGTATCCCTTGGGGCCGGGGAGGTGCAAACCTGCCTGTCCCTGCCAGGTGGCTGCAGAAGGGGAAATGGAGAGATGAACCATCCAGTGCCGTGGCCTCTGCCACCTCCCTGATTTAGGAAATAAGCTGAAGACAAGTTCCCTCTTCATACCATGATCCCTTCAACTTCCACTTCATACCAGCTTAGTGCCTGGTGCTTGATGCTGTGAAGCTGGAGGGAAAAACCTGCCATGGGATGCTACTTTATGTTGTGCAACAAAGCACGTGAGCAGCTTGTGATTAATGAGAGGGCAGGTGAAGCTCTTCTGGGCTGAGATCACCCGTATTTTGTTCTCTGGGTGGACTGCCCTGCTCTGTGCCTGCCTGGCTGCAGGTAACCTCTCCCTCCCAGCGCCCTCCAGCAGTCTAACCAGTGCTCTCCAGCAGCAGATGCGGTAATTCCCAGGGTAAAGGTGTGACTGATCAGAAAACACGCTACCTGCCATGGGAGCCTCCTTTCCTGTGAGCAAACGGCCCCAGTTCTCCTTCCCTCCACCCCTATCAGTTGCTCTCCCACCGTTTGCTGTGGCTGTCCCCAGCTGCTGGGATTGGGGACTGGTGCTGTTCCTGGCTGGGAGAACCCTCTGGCCGGCTGGGGCTGGAGGGCAGCTGCTGGATGGAGGTAGGACATCTCCAAAAAGACGCCTGCTAGCTGGCCCCCAGTTTGCTCTCCCTCGGTTCCTCTGCTTTTCTTACTGCCTCTTCTTGTTCCCTGCAAACTCACCGCACTTTGCTTTACCTGGCTGCAGCCTCCTCTTTGTTCTTCCTCCTCCCCTTCAGAGATCCTTTATTTCACACCACAAAGGAGGTCCTGCAGCCAGTGTGACCCTGTGTCCCTGGTGCCATGTTTGCTGTACCCTGGCTATTTGTATTCTTTGGTAATTGCAAAGCCAGGGTATCTTACAAGGGGTCTAGATTCAAACTCAGCTCCAAGGCAGTGTGCTCAGCGATGTGACAGCGGGCAGCATCTTATCCCACCTTCCCCAGGTTGGAAAAGGTCCCTTGGGCATAAATCTGTGTTGCTGGTATCTTCTGGTGGGCTGTGTCGTGGCCTGAAACACCCCCGCGGGCAGAAAAAGAGTGATTTAAGGTCTTTCAGGTGTCGGTGGGGATGCTGGGGACAGGCAGGACCTGCGGCCATCTGCACAAGGGATGGCGTAGGGGACCAGCTCCCATCTGGTGGGACTGCTGGGGACCTGGGGGTAGGGGGATGACACAACCTGGGGGTGGTGCAGGACCCAGCAGCACGTGGGGGATAACAGCCCCGTGGGGTGTCAAAACCAGGTGCAGGAGCACCACTCCTCAAACAGGGCTCGTGAGTGTGTTTCGAGGCTTGGCTGCTGTGTCAGTGGCTCTGGGATCAAATGGGGACATGTTGTGTACTTTGAGTATTTTGTGAACGATTAAACTGCAATTTGTGCCAGTGTGACTGCTCTTACTCACAACGTGATGACAATTAAGTGAAGTGCAATGTTTAATGACCAGTATCTCATTTTCTAGAGGGTGATTGAGATTTCTTTTTTTCACACTCCGATGCAAATTTCTTTGAACTTAAGACCTACTAAGAGGAAAAGGGAACAATTCATCTCAGACGAATCACAAAAACTTGCTAATTCATTTAGGTGTGTGCTCTGTGTTGCTGCTACAGGCTTTCCTATAGGTCTGAAAAAACTTCCACTGTGCAAAGAAAGTTGGTTTGCCTTTTTTTTTTTTTTTTCCCCCTGGATGCTGAAGCCATGACCCTCACTAGAAACTATGCAAACACCAAGGGATAGCCTGACCGTGCAAGGTGGTGCTTTTGCTAGCAGCTGCTGATGGGAGCCAGGCACAGCCCAGGGAGGATCACAGCAGCTCCCTGCTCTCCCTCGCTCCTCCCCAGCTTCCCTATCTGCGGTGGGTGACTTAACATTAACATTCCTTTATTTGTTAACGTAGTTGTAGCTATGAAAAATAGGCATCTTCCAGAGAGTGGTAAGAGGATGTGCAAATTCAAAACCAAGCCATAGAGAACATTGTGCTCCTGTCCGTGGCTGTGTCTTTACGTGTTATAACAGCACAAGCAGGTCTTCAGTTCCAACAGGACCTCCTAGGTGGTACCACAACACCAATTAGTTAGCAATGATTTGATAATTTGTTAATGATTTCCAATAGTAAACAGCATCTGTGGGATTTTGCTCTGTGTTGTTTTCATGGGCTGTACCCCCGAGCCACTACCTTGCAGGAATTTGGGTCTGATGTGACCATGAGCAGCTGGTGTTCATCACTGGCTTCAGGATACTGCTCCCGCAAGGTCAAGTCAAATTATTGTACCTTTGCCTTCTTCTATTTTAGCTTCGAAGGACACATTCCCAGAGCTCCAAATTGTTATGAAAATCATCTTTCACTAGACTAAACTTTGAAGCTGCAATATTAACCGCTTTACAGGCCGATGATCAGCATGTCCATGGGAAGGACATGGCGACATCGACTTTCTGTTTTAACCCAGCCCGGTTGCTATTTATGCATTCAATATTCTATCGATGTCTGACCCTATGCTACACCCTACTCTTCCAATTCTTTTATTTGTGATTCAGATAACTTTTGTACTCACAAGAAAATTTATTTTTTCTAACACAGTCTGTTTAAGGGAAAAATTATGTTCTGAGCTTGCTTTGTGGTTTTTTTTCACCATCTCTCCCAAATGATTTTATTTCTCTACTTTGGCACTGAATGAGACCTGGTTTTCTTCCTTTTTAACGACATTGGCTTACTAATTTCTACATGAAAAGTTCACCAGCATTAAGACAACTCATTAGTAAGCACAGCTACAGCGCAGGATGTTTTATTTTTTGACAGCTCCAGCTTTGCAAACTTTGCTGGAAACTGTGGGGAAAAAGCAGCCATTTCAGTACATAAGTGGGCTGTGCTACAAACAGACACATTTCCCAAGCAGGAACCGATCTGCAAAATATTACCACTTTGCATGTAATTAGGAATGAGATTGACTACCATATCTTTCATTAAATATGCTAAGTGAGGAGATCAAAAATGGCCAAGCTGACAAAAGGAAAGTATCCTTGATCTACATCTAAATACAAGTTTTTCAAAGGAAGACGTAGCTTTTTATCATGCCTTCATATTCCAATAGCTGGCATTGATTTCTGCCTGTCAGCCTCAGCTGTGGTTGATAAGGAGTCTGATAATATGTCAATTTTTTTAAAGTAAAGCTATTTTTTTCCCCCCCAGAGATGTATGGATTTTGGGTCACCTTGTTGGGTTTGCCCTTTTATATTCAATGAGTGACTTAGTATCTCCTGCTCCTATTTATTTATTTATTCATTTTTGCCATTTTGGCAAGGTTATCAGCTAGATATTTTATCAGGTCTATTTCTTCTGTGCCTCTGGCTTCTGAAAACAGAGTTAACTTTGTGTGGCAGTTGGGACTGACCGCACAACCGCCAGCAGCTCCGCAACACTTGTCACCTCGTTGGAGGGGCTGTGGGAAAGGTAAGCTGCCTCTTGTCTTGGGAGAGGTGTTTCCCCCCCTCTTTGACTCAGAAAAAAATTTCCTGTGTGTTACCTGCAGCTCCTCTCAGACTGGGCGAGAGTCCGTCCTTCCACCCAGGGACTGGTTTTTCTTCATCTGCTTGTTTAGTTTGATGTGCATGCATCCAGCCACCAAACAAGGTCAGTTTGCTTTACAAAGAAACATGGTTTTATTTATTACAAGCCATTTAAAATCATTTCTTTGACTTTTAAGTTACCCTCAGCATTGAACCCTCCTCTACTTTGCAGATGGAAAGCAGCACTTACCAAACAGCCTTTATTGTCCGGGACATCTCCAGCCCACGGTCAAACTGTTTTGATGTTCTTCTCACCACTTTCATTTTACATTGTCCCTCAGGCTCAGCCAGGCTCCCTGGATTTGGTGGTAATTGGTATTCTGGAGACTTTCTGAGCTGGCATCATAGGGGCCAGCCTCCTGACCCACCTCCAAAGCTTTCCGAACCTGTCTGGGAACAAAACATGAGGGTGTGCTGTCCTTCTCCAGGGTCTCACTGGCAGGATGCAGGTAGTCCTCCTTATTCCTCACTGAAGCCTTCTAGAGGCTTACACCAGTGTGAAAGGGACTTCACAAATGCCATGCCAGGTGTGATGCTCTAAAGCTTGCACGCTCTAGCAGGCTGGGAGAGGTGGTGCTCTTTGATCAAGCTAGTTGGAAGTTGTGTAGGATTTGAAAATTGCATCAGTGGTGTTAGCTGAAAAGAGTCTGCTGTTGCTACCTTGCTAGCTCTAACGTTAAAAAACAACTGCTGCCACTAATGAGATCATCTAGGGAGAGGTCATAGCATGTGCAGCATCGCTGCTTTACCAAAGTGACCTACAGAGAGAAGCTGAGGAGGGACCTCAGTCCCTGTGTCAAATGCTGTGATGTATCAGCATCGCAAAGGTCACATTTTTCTTCATGCCCACACACAGCACCACATTCCTTCCCAGAAATCGGTCTCTTGATGTTTGTTTTGTGTTTTAAACAAATTTCTGGCAAAGTTTCTGGTATGTTTCTGAGATGTGTCCTTAAACTGATCCTCCTTCACATTCAGTTCTTCATAGGCACTAGCTGAAATGTAGAAATAATTGAAAATTTAATGGTTGGAGTTCTTCAGCAATGTGTAGGTTTGTTAGCTTTGGGTAAGAGTTTGCAATGAAGACCTTTGCCCTTCTGTTTATAGGTACTGTCAATGCTGCCATCCAGGCTGGAGACTGTCTGTCACTGTTTGTTCATTACTGGATAAACTAGACACAGAAACAGCCAGATACACCTCCTTGATACACACGCTCTGTTTTCTTAGGATCGTAACAAGGCCACAGCTTTGCGAAGTCTGTTCAAGTCACTGCTTTGGGGCAAAGCAGTCTTTTTGGCTCGGGAC
Organism: Syrrhaptes paradoxus; assembly: GCA_013400615.1. Classification (NCBI taxonomy): domain Eukaryota; kingdom Metazoa; phylum Chordata; class Aves; order Pterocliformes; family Pteroclidae; genus Syrrhaptes; species Syrrhaptes paradoxus. The sequence continues at coordinate 30,485 of VZTO01009047.1, read as the reverse complement.
ACATTTATCTTGGACAGAAGGTGCTTGGGTCAGACCTGCCCTCCGTTCTTTCAGCAATGCACAAGTGCCACCAGCCAGTCCTCAGCCTACTGGGATGAACAGTGTCCTCTTTAAACCAAGTATTCCTCCTTTTTGGCTCTTTTGCCGCTATTTAAAAGCGCAGTATCTGAAACTTCAGCTTTTTGGCTGCTTTCCCCCATTGCATGAATATTCTGTGGCTGGGAGCAGCCAGCTGGGTTTGCGGTGTGCTTTCCCTGTGGCTGAGGGGACCGTCAGCCAGGATGGGTTTGGTGGCTCTTGCCTTGTCCTTGTGCTGGTGGGAGCACCAGGGCTGGTGGCAGAAGTCTGTGGATCCTTCCTTTGGTGACTCGTTTTGTTTAGCTGCGCTCTGGAGGGAAGGATGCAGCTGTAAAAGGCCCGTGGGGGACAGCAGAGTGCGGTGCAAAGGGCTGACGTTGGGCAAAATGCAGCAGACTTCATAGACTTCAAGGTGTCCCATGTCCCTGTGTTGGCAAGCCGTTGTCTTTCTGAACACTTTTTGTTTCCAGCATCAATGATTTGGAGGTACCACAGCAGAGAAGCTCCCCATTTTAATCTATGTACTTTCTCTATTTTTTAGTTTTTTTAGGGGGGGGGAGTGTGTGGGTTTTTTTATTTTTTAATTTTGAATATCCCACCTTTAGTTTAATAGATCAGAGAAGGTCCCTTTATTCTACAGCATGAGACAGGATGAAAAGTTCCTGATCAGTCTGTACCAGACATTACTTCATGTACTTTTTTCTTGTCTCCCTTGTTTTTCTCTGAAGATAATAATCCCATCTTTTCAATCTTTCATGAATTGCCTTGCACTTGATCCTACTTGCTGCTCTTCTTTGAATCCTCTGAAGTTCCCTGTGTCTTTGAGATGGTTGGAGATGGCTGGACCACAAGAGTCTTCTTGAGGTTGTACCTCAGATCTATGTTAAGATATTCTATCTTTTTATTCTTCCCCCTATTTTATCTGCTTGCTTATTTTATCTGCACACTGAAAGAATGGAGTTGCTGAGCTTTCTGTTGCACAAGAGAAAACAAGGCTGGGTGGCACTTTGGGGTAAAGGCAATGATCTAGGTTACTTCCTAAAGCGTTCCTTTTTATGTATGTTCCATCTGTTCCTGAAGACCTCTGGTGAATCCACAGCCCAATAGGCTATCCCAGTGTTTTATGACCTTTGAAAGTCAGAAAAATACATAACTTACAGCTTCCTTGCATCTTATATACCTCCCATGGCAGGGAAACCAACATTTTCCACTGGTCTGTGCAATGGTGGCTCACGTGTTTGAAGACTCTCATCATGTTTCACCTTCAGCATTCTCCTTGGGAACAACTGCTGTTCATTTCGTCCTTTTCAGTCATGTTCTCCAGACCTCTTACCATTCTTATTGTCCTTTCCAACTGGGCCACGTCTTTCCTGAGCTTTATGCCTCAAACCGGACACAACACTTCCAGCTGAAGTCTTACCCATGCTGTGTAGACTGAACAGAAATGACTTTTTTGTGTCTTATGAGGCATATGCCTGTTCACACAGTGATGAGCATGGGAATACACATGCTCTTGGGCTTCATTGTTTTCTGTAGTATCCATGTCATCTCCAAATGGCTTTTTTTTTCCCCGTTTTCCTTTTTATCTTTGATACTTATTAACCACAAATCCAATCTCCCATCATTGTCCCTGCATCTTGGTTCAGTATCTTACCTGCTCTTCGAAAGCTTTCACTTTTAACTGGGTGAATGTTAGACTCGTGAAGAGGTGTGAATCTGAATTTAAAATACAAAACTCTCGGTGTATGTTAGGTGGTGTGATGCAGCCTATAGCACTTTGATGGAGACTTGGAGTATTGACACAAAGTAGATATGAAGTAGCTGCTTACTCTGCATTGAGTAACTTTACCGTACAGCTAACGGCTCAGCTAATGCTACCATCACATTAGATCCACCATAATGCTTTAAACTAAAGAACTCAGCTGCAGTGGGACACTTGTGAAAGATTATTTTTCATTAAGTAAAGGTGTGAGGTGTGACATTAAATTGCATTAGTCAAAGCCCACCAAATCCCTGTGTGGATGCTCTCTCTTTTACAGATAAAATTTCTGGTTTCCTCTACATTTAATTTTGGAAGGCTTAATTCTAAAATGTTCACGCTGGGGTTTAAGGCCCTCTTACTTTCCCATCTGCAGTTAATTCTACTTAAATGTCTCAGCCAGCCCATCTAAGTTAAGAGTGGATGGTTTTCTGCTCTGCTTAGAAGTTGTGTTTTAAGGCAGAAGAATTAGTTCTCTGAATTCCGCCTCATTGTGTCATTTGACAATTTGTTAGGCAGAGTACTACATTATAATAATTTTTGTTGTTTTTTTCTGCCTATTAGGCATCTCAGCATGGGACATTAAACATCCTCTTTTCTTTTAATCTGGAGATTTATAATGCTAATTTTATAGGGGGACTGAGTCAGACATACTACAGACATCTGAATGTCTTGTGTCTACACAAAACCATCTTGAGTGACATGGACTTGCTCTCTTTCTTTTATTTTCAGACAGGTATATCTCTCATCAAACCATTGCTTTTCATTTTCTTGGGGATTTTTGCAACATCTTGAGCTCAAGTTTTAAAGCACTTCAAGCTGCTGTTTTATTGTAAAATAAGTGAATGAATGAGTCAAGTCGGGCGTGTTTGTGGCATTAGAAACTAACCTGATATGAAGATATCTTCAGAGCTCAGATGGAAGTGGAACAGTGTTCTCCTCTAAATAGATTTAGGAAGAGAAAAGATTTTTGGAAACAAGGAAAAAAAGCCATGTGGCTTTCACGAACCCACTCTTTCTGAACAATATTTAACATAATTAATTATTTTTGTTGACAAGCATCTGACGCACAGGTACTTTGAGACATACCATATCATCACGTCTCTCTGCATTAGTTAACGGCGGGACAAGCACAGCTATGTGACTGGTGGAGCATGATGACTGATTCCTGATCTGCGAGCACTATAAGGCAGTGCAGACTCAATTGAGTCAGGCATATGTGGGATCATGAATTGAAAGCCTGCTATAAAAAAAATAAATTTAAACACAAATTAAGTCAGGGATGCTGAAATGAAGAGGAGCAATTTACAGAAAACGTGAGTGGAGGCTCAGACAATGTGTTCATTTAATTTTCTGCATTGAATACTAGTGCTAGTTAAAGCCCTGGTAAAATATTTGAATTGAAAAAATGGATGGAAGGATCGTTCCCTGATTGCACCCAGTGTTGAAATGTCAGGCATTCATCTAGGCATTTCTGAAGCATCATTCATTGTGTCACTGGCACATACTAGCGTGAACCGGGGCTACAGCAACCTCAGTGGCCCAACAAAGGAGGGGAGGGGAGGAGATGAATTGAAGAAGGCGTTTAGTTTTCTTTCTGATTCAGTCTCTAATAGCTTCATTTAATTCAATGGGATATTTGCATTTTTGAAGTTAGACATGTGCTGGGCTCTGTTTCTGAACAGCAAATGAGACATAAACATCACTTAGTCCTCGTTGCAGATTTATCTCCACTTCTGTGGCAACAAGCCATTTACAATAAACCCGTTTGTATTTACTTCTTGCTCTCCATCCTGGGTTTAGTCCTAATGATGATTACTGCTCCTTTCTGCAGTTATGATTTAGTACTTGTTTTTGCCAAAGGCTTTCCAGGCAAAATTGCAGGTCATGCCCAGTGTGTAGACTGGTGAGATACATGGACACTAAAGCTTTAAACTAACTTTGACATGAAAACAATACCTCATGTGGGTGGCAGAGAAATAGCTGTTGTCTCTGAAGGGCTCATCCTCCACCAAAGTTACTAGCTTCAGTTGTTTGATGACTCCACAAGCACAGAAAAGGTTTAGCATTGTCTGGGAAGGTGAATTGTGTATTTCCACACCCTAACACCCCATGCTTTCTCTTGGATTTACCTTGGTTTTGAACTTTGTTTGCAAATACCTTGTGAATGTATTTTTCAGGCACAATTCTCCATACATAAACTACTGAAGTGAACTGTTCACTGATAAGTTTATTTCCAGACTTAGTGTGGTTATAAAACACTCAGTAAAAATATTGATTGTTGACATGCAGGTTGCTTTTCACATTTCTTTTGGCCTGATCTTGTAACCATGTAGACACCAACAGATTTTTTTTTTTTTCCCTCGAGAAAAGCCAGTTGTGTGTATTTGAAGCAGTGAGACTGTTAACAGTGAGCTGTGACAGCTGCACGGGAAAGGGGAGAAGATGGACATGCTGTATGCTTGTGTTATGTGAGGAAGAACAGAAAAGCAGCAAGGAAACTTCACCCCAGGCAGCGTCAGTAGGACAAACCATATCACTACACTTTGTACATGACTCCAAAGGCACAGATAAAAGGTTACGTGGATATATGGAGTCAGGAGGGGAAAGCTACACTTGATGTTTGTTGATTTACCTGTCTGTAGGCTAAATGACTGAGCAGTAGGCCCGTGCTAAAAACATATTCAAACAAAAATAATTCTTGAAAAACTGGAAAGGGATTTTAAGAGAGTTACAGGGATAAAGCAAAACTTGGAAAATAGAATTAAAAATTCTGATACACAGTCCTTAAATCCAATAGCTGAAACTAATGATTAGAAGCTCAGGTTAGATGGATTCAGACAAATACAAAGACATCATTTAAGAGTTAGCCTAAGCGGCTATCTTGAAAACCTACCTCAGCAGTGGACTTCTCTCCTGAACTCACAGACGCGATCTTTCTACATCAGCTCCTGCTGAAGTTACTGGCTTGATGCATAAATTTCTGAATTAAATCCTTCAGCTTGTCCTGCAGGAGGTCAAAGGAGATGGTTCTGCTTGTTCTGCACAGTTACTTCTGAAGCTACTTCCTGTTTAAGACCTTTCAAAACATGCATACATTCTCCAGTGATTCCCAAAAGCAACTCTGTTTAATATACAGCCTCTTTGTGTTTCCTATGTTTCTTCATCTCTAGATTTATACAGAAAAAGGAAGAAAGAAAAAAGTGCCTCTTACTTTCTATTCTTTAGCCCTCCTAAAAAAAAGAAACTGAAACACACTGCTCCACGCTGCACACATATTGCCTTTTAGAGGGTTTCTCAGGGGTGGGCAGCTTCTGGAATTCAGAAGGGAGAGGGAAGACTATATTAAAGACTATTCAATTTTTCCCTAGGGAAAGGCAGAGCTTGTCTGCTATTTACAGAGCAGCATTAGAGAAAAAAAAAAAAAAAAAAGGTCAAAATGCATGTGCTCCTTTAAGCTTCTCAAGCTCCTGACTTTATATATTTTGTCAAAATACTAATATTAATAAACACCACAGTATTAAATGTGTGTCAAACCACTAACACGAATGTCAGCGCTGTAGCTCTGTGACGTGGTGAGGAACTACCATCACTTGAAAATAGGGGTAGCGAAGGGGTAAAGGTCCAAGGTTTGACATACCCCTTAGTACTCCTGCCTCAGTGGGGGGGCTTCCAGGTGAACAAAGCACAATCGAACAAAGGCAATTTGCAGGTGCTCAGTTCCTCTTGAAACAGTAGAAAGCTCCACCCTAACCCAAAATGACATTTGAAAACTGGAACATCTTGATTAAGGTCATAGAAGAATGGCAGGAGAGTAACGAACACAACTCAAATAAGCCGAGTCTTACTTCTGTGCTTTAAAGACAAGACAGTCTTTCTTCATATTATACTGTTAATTGCCAAACAAAATCTTTTGAAAAGCAGGTTCCAATTCATGTGTCCTTGGAGAAAGACTTGTGCTCACCCTACAGAAAGCTTTAATTCCTCAGTGTATTTTAACATATGGATTTAGTGCTGAGATTCCTGACTCAGACTTAATAAAATTCACAATATTTTTTTTTTTTACAGGTAAAAATGAATAGTCACCAAATTAATTGTCATTGAAGGAAAAAAAACCCCAAAGTTGCACAAATGTACCTCTTTTTGCAGTTTCTAAAACTCTAATTTTGGAAAAAATAACATTTTATTCAGCAGGCAGGTTAATGACACCTCTTGTATTTACATAAAACTGTAGATGACTACATGAAACATAGCCACATTTTATTAACTCCTTCCTCTGTTCATACAGACTGAGTACTCGGTGCAATTACTTTGAAATATAGGCATTGCATAAAGTCAGAGCAGACCTTGAAACTGGGCCTTAACGTCACTAATATTTTCTTAATGCAATTTATTACACTCTAACTGGACGGCACAATCTACAACCTGCATAAGGATGCAGAACCCTATTAATGTATCTTATTAAAGGAACTAGAAACCCTACATAAAGCTGCCTCACCAGGCAGATGCATCTTCTAACAGGACCTGCACAAAGGGCATAAGCCTTGTTGCGGGGACAGGGTGATCCTGTAGGACAACCTGGGAATAACTAAGCTTGTAGCAAAGAGCTTTGGGCTCCTGCTGATGGAATGACTCACGAAGCTGGTACATTTTACCCAACAGAGCTTACGCAGATTTTGGCTTCAGTCCAGCAGAGCACTTAAGCACATGCTTAATTATAAGCAAGTGACATAAAGCAATTTGGTTAAGCACGTGTTTAAGTGTGGTGCTGGGCTGAAGGCTTGTTTAGAGAAATGTAGAAAAGTTGGTAACCCTTAAAAGAGACAAAGTTGAGAGATGCAAGAGTCCAAGACCCATCCGAAGCGGTAAAGGTGTGGACAGTCTGGGTGGAGAGCTCTTCCGAGGAACGCGCGGGCTTGGAGAAGATTTGGCCTCCAGCGACTCTCTGCGTTGCTTACTGCGTGGGGTCACGGAGAACATCACGATGATGGAGATGACAGCGCGGAAAGCTCATCTCGGGACTTCTTGATGGATTTGGAGGCTCTGGGAGTCCCGCAGCCCCCACCTCCGCCTGCACCCCGGGGGTCCGCACCTTCTGCCCCGGCCCGAGGGCAGCGGGGAACCGGGCTCCGTGCGGGGATCGGGGCTCACTTCAGCCTCCTCCCCGGCCCCCACCGCGGCCGAGCCGCCCCCTCTCCTCCGCGGGAACGACAGCGGGGGGACGCTCCCAGCCCTCTCCTGCCGCGCCTCCGGCAGCGCCCGGGGCCCGGCCACCCCTCACGGCTCTTCCCGCCCCACCTCCCCTCAGGGCCGGCGCGGGGCAGCGCTCGGNCAGCCCAGCCCAGCCCAGCCCGGCGCGGCCCGGCTCCCCTCTCCTCCGCCTCCTCATCGCTTCGCCGCGCCGCCGGCCCGCCGCGCCCGGGCGCCCGCCGGTCCTCCGGACGTGTTTCCCATGCTGCACCGCGGCGCGGCGGCGCTCTGGCCGGGCTGTCGCTGTCACCGCCAGGAGGAGGCTGAGGGAAGGCGCCGCTCGCCCCGCCGGAGCAGGAAGAAGCTGCCGCCGCCGCCGCCGACTTCCCCTCGGTCTCCCCTCCCCCGCCGCCGCCGCTTCCCCT
>VZTO01009047.1:3567-22717 GCA_013400615.1 Syrrhaptes paradoxus | reverse complement strand
TCCCTTCCGCTCCCCCCCGGCCGGCCGCGGGGCTTTCCCGGCGGAGCCTGCCCCCCGCGCGGCGGCCGGGAGCCGCGGGGCCGCTGCGGGGCCAAGCAGGCCGCGGCGGGGAGCTGGGGATGGGGCCGGTGGGGCCGGCTGACAGACGGACAAAGACCGGGACGGACGGACAGGCGGGCAGGCAGCGCGTCCCCGCTGCCCTGTGCTCCCGGGCGGCCGTATCCTCCCGCTGCCCGCGTCTCCATTGTTCCCGGTGTAAGATAGGTGAAGTGTGCCGACTTGTGAACGTTTGTTTCATTGAGTTTTGTTTTTTGAATAACCTTCAGCTGCTCGGAGAAAGCTTTTGCAAGGGACCTCTCTCCAGCGGCGGGAGCTGGTAACAAGTGCCAGGCTGGAAGTGGCTGGCAGGGCAGGGGGCACCAGCAGGAGTTGAGGAGAAATTAGTTGGGCTTTAAACACTCGCTCTTCATCGTCTTTCCTCCCCCGATTCCTGCCAAACCTCAGCTGGGATGAGTGCAGCGATGTCTGTATTAAGCTGGTTGATGAAAAGGGAAGACGTTTATGTTGCAAGCGTAAATCATCTCTCTGATCACTTTGTTTTCATAAACTGTTCAGAGCAGCTGTGAGGGCTTTTGCACAATGATAAGAACAGTAGATATGTGGAACCCAGTAATCACAGTTTTAGTCTTCCTTTGAAAGTCTGCCTGCAGCATGACCTATCTGCATACATGTGACATTCTGGGCCAAGAAGTTTTAGATGGGAGAGATGTCTTTTATTTCTGATGAGCAGGATCTGCACCATTGGTACAAGACATATGACAGAGGGCTACTGTTTTTCTCTTGAACAGGATCTCAGCTACTTTGTTTATTTGCTGTACTTATTCACAGATTTCAGTAATACTTTACAAGCTTACTAGGAATATGTACCTGGGCCTGTCCTGCTTAGACATTTCGGAGTGCCCATATCAGATTTCTTCCTTGTAAGTGATACAACTTTTGCAGTCGTTGTCCATGAGTTTGGTGATGCGTGCCTTGTGAAGGAAAGAGGTGGAAAAATAGCGCTCACCTGTATCAGTGTTTGAAGGCGTTCTTATGCTGTACTCAAGATCGGACTAAATAAACCAATGGTCCAATCTAGAGTTAAAATCTATCCTGCCATGCAAAAAGTTTGCATAACTTGGGACAGTGTTAGTTTTTCAGTGTTCCACTTAAACTGTTTGGGATTCACACATGTGTCCGGTGACAGCTGTCATCTGCAGGAGCTCTGGCTGTGCTGGCAAGCTCCAAATCTCACGAGCCTGCTTCCCTGTGGATCTCATGGGATCTGCAGTCTCCTGAAACAGGGTACAGTTGTAGCAGAGGCAGGCAATCCCTGCTCTTGTTGCGGTGATGGAGGAAAACTACAAAATTAATTTTCCAATTTCATGTTTTCCTGAAAACTGTTGTCATGTCCTTTCTTGATGAATATTCAGCTGAATGTACATGTGTATTCAATTTCCAAAGTATTTTCTTTGTAGTTTTTTCTGGATATCTGCATGCCTCTCTTCCCTGGATATCCATGTAGTTAGCTACTGAGCTCACATAACTGAATAAAGCTAAAAAAGATGAGGCTGACCTCTTGCATTTAGCTGCCATGTGCACATGCACTTTTTTTGTCGTCACTGCTCAGGCTAAGGCCTGAGAGAGCAGATGTATATGTGATGTGTGTTTCTGTTACTGTCCTTCTTGTCCATATGTGTTTAATTTCTAGTGTATTGCAAATATATTCTATTAGGGAAAATTCCTAGTATAATGGATTATGAAACCAAATCATAAGTAGATAAGTACTCACCTGAACAACCACAATGGTTAAAAAATAGTTCACCTGAAGGAAAGCATACTTCTGTAATAAGCTTTTGATAAGATACATAATAATGTTTTCCCTCTCAGTTCAGTGTATTCAAGTCTATTTGCATGAGGATTTAAAGCTCTGTGGAGTGTGCGTGTGTTCTAGAGACAGTTGGTGTTGTAAAAGCATTGATGTTGGAAGTTCTTACTTCCAGCTGAGAACTTCTGTGTGCCAGTAGCGTTAGAGTTGAACTACGAGAATACTAAGAATGTATTACTCTAGTGAAATATGGTGACAGTACATCTAAAAGAGTTTAGCTCACTTCTAGATGGATTCTTTGCAACACAGGTTCAATAATGTAAATTTGTGAATAGCGAAGTCCAGAGTATTGGTTGTTAGCGTGTGGATTTAGGTAAAGCATTTACTCATGGGGAGGAAGGGTTTGTTGTATTCTAGTATTCTGGGGAAAAGCAGAGTGGGATTGTCTACTGTATCTGCTGATAGAGATTTATGTTTTTTTTGTGGCTAGGATCTTTGTGGAGTCTTTCTCCCACGACTGTTACATGTGCTGTTGTCCTGTTTTAAATATGGAGACCTGTCCATATGGAGCAGCTTGATGGAGTGGGCCTTAACCTGTCAAAACCAGTATAATTGTTTAGCATAATTTGGAATTAAGTTTGATTTAATTTTGGCTCTAGTATGAAATACATTTTTCTGTGTGAAGTAACAGAAATTAAATAAGAAATAGTAATGTTGGTATAAGGTCTTTGATAAGTAAACATACTGCTGTTATTCTGGAGACCCTAAACATGAGAACAGTTAAACATGCCCAGCTTTCTTGTCCAAATTTAACAGCGTCCTTCATATTAAATGAATGGGACAAGGAATGAAAAGTAAATGTCATTGGAAGTATTTTTTACTTTGAACACTCTTAAGTGGGTCTAACAGAGAAATATATATGTTTTATTTAAAATAAGTACTTTTTGTGCTTTTGCCTGGCATTTTAATGGTAAATGCCTTTCAAGCAAGCATAATTTATGATTAAATAGATTCAAGCCTTCAGCTTGTAGTCTGATCTGCATAACTGAATGTTTAAAGACACAAGAAGTCCCACAAAGTCTCCATGGATGTAAGCAGACACAGGTGTTTGCTTCTATCAGGTTGCAGAGCTTATGTGAAGGATCAGTACAGTGATTAACTTGCACTTTAATTTGTTTGGTTTTTTTGACATAGTACTTTTGGGAAAATACTATTTCCTAGAGTACTGAGATTAATGAAACATCTTTTTCCTTTTTCCTTCACTTCTGTGTCCTGGAATCTATGCAGAAACTCTTGAGCTAGTATTGAGTTTATCCATTTAACTTACTGGTTTTTAAGAGCTGAGACATAGCTATTGACAGGACATGTCAGCAAAACACATCCATTGGCTATAATATATAGCTATGTGCCAAGCACAAACTTCTGTCTAGCAAAATAAAATCCATTCAGGTTTTCATGAGATTTATTTTCATTTACACAAATGCTGTTAGTTAGTTTATTTCAGTAATTTCCAGGGAAGTTAAAAACACAACTCCATCTGTTTAGCTCATTAGTACTCTATATACATTTTAAATATACATTTTTTTTATCATCTGCACAGAACAGAATATTTTATGTGTCAGCAATAATGCCATAACTATGCAAGTAACATAGGTTTAACCTATTTAAATTACGAATTATCGTACAAATTAAAATACAGTCGCATATGTGAGTATTCTAGTACCATAAGTGATTAAATTGTCTTCCCCTGATTGCATATAGAGAGATTTTTCATATATCATTCAGCAAGTTGGATAAAATATCTGGAAAAATCTGTAGTATGTTCTCACAGAACTTGATTATGAGTGTGTCCTAAGGGGAAATTCAGCATCTTTAAGAAAGGCTGTGGAAAGCACAACATGCAAAAGAGTTAGCATCTCTTGATAGCTTCTTCCATACTGTCAGAATTTTATTTTGGGAGACAATACAGAGACTGATGCTGCTTTTGCTCAGAAATAATTTTTAGTGTACTCTTATTCAAGGCTATTATATCAAGAGATAACAGTACAAATACTGTAATATAGTTAATGTATTACTAATTTATATTACTTCATGATTTCATTGCCCTTTGGAAAACAGCGAGACATAGCTCTGTAACAGGGTCTGTGTATTGGCCTGATGCTGCAATTGATATACTCTACTGGCATATTAGTGTTACAGTATCTGCATCTTGTCACTGTTTGTGCAGAAAACTTTAAGACAGTCCTGCCTAATTCCTCCCCTATGACTAGGATGACATTTTTATAAGCGCAGAATTAAACAGTCTGATGATAAAATGAAATCTGTGTGGGAAGTTCCAACTTGCAAACAGCACTAGGGTATAATTTATGAGCAGCCTATCAAATCTAAACTGTCTGAATCTCTTGCACTGGGAAAAAAATTCAGCAAAACAAACCCAAACCAAAAATCAAGGTTTCTGGAAGATGTCTCTAAACCAAAATAATTTATTGATACAGCACGTTCTATTACTAACGCATAAAGCTGTTGCGATATCTGCGTAGTGAACTCAGATATGCAGCTGATAAGCTTTCTGCTCTAAAATTGTTTCAAATGGCAGCTACATTCATAAGGTAAAAAGATGTCCATTCATAAAACTTTCAACAAGTATTTAAATGTTTTTGTAATAATTGCCCATAAAGTCTGTATTAACTTTTACTCCTTATGTACCCCCAAATGGGTATAAAAGGCATCATTAAAAGAGTTTACAGTGCCAGTAATGTCATGACCAGGTCATGTTACTTTAGTGCAAGAGGTGAAGTGAGAAATACTGATGCTGGGCAGATCGGACAAAGTCATATGTTCACTAGCAGTGTTTAAAAAGGGAGAAACAAATGTCTTTTTACATTCTCTGAATTTTAACTTCTACGTGATTGCCCTGAAAATCTGTCAAAATTTTTTTTTTCTACTGTTTGGATTAGATTTGAAATAAGAAAATGGCGATACGCTCCTAAAAAACGTGTGTGTAAGTGTGTGTATGTAAAAGACTTGCAGCCTGTGTTTATGGCGATCTCTGCCCTAAAGCTCTAGTCATCGAGTATGAGAAATGTTCAGCATAAAATGAAATTAGTTTTGCCAAACAGTAAGCAGCATGTTACATGGGCTAGCAGCCTGGGATGTAGCTGTGCTTTGTAGTTGACTGGGAAGGGGCAAAGCAAGTAAGCAGCTTCTAAATTCACCAGCTTTCTGTAGGCTTCCTTTGGTAGTGAAAACTGTTCAGTCTTGCTCTTAATAAGAGAATCTGTAGTACTGCATTGCAAGCATTCTTCAGTTTTGTAAAGGAAGGGGAGAGGGAGCAAAATGAATATGAAAGCCAAGAAATGAGTACATTTCACGGGATCCATGGATGATTTTTTAGTCTGTAAGCATTAGAGCAGTCAGTTTTTCCAGATGCAGTGGATGATTTCAGAGTTTTTCAAATAAAAGTACTCTAAGGCAAATGATAATCTCTGTTGCTCACCTCCTGAAGTATGATTCTCCTTTGGTTTTGACCGCATACACGGTGGTTCTTGACATAGGTCACTGTTCTGTGTGAGCCTCTGTCACATGAAATGTATGTGTGATGGATGAAAATTGTCAGGCTTTTAAGTTGGGTCATTAATATCTGAGCATTTTTGGATACAACAGTAACTGTACAGTGAATTTAAGAAATCTTCACATTTTGTGTCCTTAAAGTTTCTTTTATCGAAGGCGTTCTTCATGAAAGATTGGTAAACTCAAGCAACTCCCTTTTTTGCTAAAGTAATCTTAGACTTCTTACCTTGAAGAAAGTTTTTGTAATGACCACAGTTGATCAACTGCAGAGAGAAGTGGTCAATCTTCAGGGTACCAAGATGTGATATAATTATTTTAGACCACTGTCACTTGAAGATTTTCTAGACGTGTCTGTGGAATATTGTTTTTCAACTTATGTTTTAACCTTATAACCATTTTTGGGGGTAAAATGTAGTGTGAAGGTGCCCTGCGTGAATATTGCTTTAACAATATGAAACAAAAATGAATCATTCATATGGGAGAAACACTGCTGTAATCCCTCAAGGAGGAAAGCTTTATTAGGCTGCTGTTCTCAGGGGTTTCCTCTGTCTCTGGTAAACCTGACAGCTATATTCTGTAGTGAATTTTTGTCTGGGTCAGCAAAAAGATGTGAAAGTTATGTGATTGTCTTCTGGGGATCGGGAAAGTTTGTATTGTTACGGGTGTAAGGAAGCAAGAGAAAGCTACTTGGCTTTAATGTTGCTTTTTGCTTATAGAGATTATGAAGTTTTCTTTTTAGATGACTTGTAGAAAAGAATTGTTATGTATATAAAATGTATTTTTGATTATCACAAATTATTTATACCTTACATGAAATTAAGGGATTGGAAGGGGGAATAAAATAGAGTTTATAGGAAAGGAGCATGCAGAGGATGATCATCCCGTTGTCGTAGTGTGTTGCTTGAATATGTAGGATAGGTGGCAATTTGTAGACAATACCAGTGGGTTTGTTATCTTAATCTGACATTTAAAATAGATTATGCAAACCAGGCGTGTTCAGGCTTCCCTGGTGCCTGCTAGGAGCCTGTACTCAGTGTTACGTACACTGTATTGGATCAACTATAAGGCAGCTTTAAGTGTGAGTTTACTGTCAGTTTTCAAGGAACAGCAATGATAAAAGGACAAATGGACAGAAAACCTCATCTTGAAATTCTTTGCATGACCTTGTAGTTTAGTGAGTGTCTGTGTCATTCCCAGCTTACATTCCTTGTAGGTCATAGGACAGCCATGGGGTTCTCCACAATTGTGGTGGTGATGAGAGTGTGGCTGCATATCCAGAAAGCGTGGGATCTGTTGTTGTTATATGTTACATGCCTGAAATTTGCTGTAAAATTGGACAACTCTTCATTTCCCATCCTTGGTTGGACACAAGCTCAGCAAAGCGGTCTTGGCTCTGCTGCTTGTGTCTTGGCTGCTTGCCGTTGTTGCCGTGTTACCCGTGGGACACATCGTGTCTTGGGTGCTTGCCGTTGTTGCCGTGTTACCTGTGGGACACATCTGTGCCTTGAGGAAACCTGGGTGAGTGCAGCTGCATCAGTTGGTTGAGGGCTTGAGGACTTGAGACTCTTGACATGGTTGGATGAGAAAATTGTGTCTGGAAAGGAGTCCATAAACACAGGATGTGCTGGGTTTATCTTTTACCAGAATCCTGTAAGAATATTTTCTTAATTTAAAGGTTGGTTTCCTGCTTGCTTAGTGATAGGGGTTGTATTGGATGTATTTCACCAAGACTTAGCTTCATCATGGAGTTATTTGACTATGGGTTCTTGGAAATTTCCGACCTGTTTGGGATGGTGGCTCTTAATTTTTGGCCTGTGAGTTAATGGCATCACAACCCTTCAAGATTTTTGTTCCTAACAATTATAGGAGTTATAAACATGAATCATATCTTTTGATTTATCTGAATTTCTGTTTTAGTGTATTCTAGCACTTAGTGAGAATTAGCTGCAGGGTACCAGTGTTATTGAGGTAAAATCCAATTTCCACAATCTTTTTATTCATGAGGACACAATCCTGAGAAGCCGAAGTTTTATTTTTTGGATTATTTTCAGTGTTAATTAGTGGACCAGGATATTTATGTTATCATTGCTCTTGTAAAATGTCTTCTAGACAACTCATGTTTGGGCTTGCCTTCATCTGCAAGTAGGTGTTAAGTATTTTAAATTGTTTGAGAAATATAAAACTATAATGGGGAGTAATCATCACCTTGGGGTATGTGGTAGCAGTCAAAGGGATTCCTTATTTATACCGTTCTCTGGGCATCAAGGTGAAGAGTTACCTGGAAGTTCTTGTTGGGGTTGGGGCTAGTCTTTTGAAGAGGTTACACTGCAGAAGCACACTGCATTTAGTAGTTACCTGATTTGCCTTTTTTTTTTCTTTTTTCTTTTTTCTTTCCCCCCCCCTTTGGAGTGAGGCTCAGCCAGATTAAAAGAGGCTGATTTACAATTCTGGAATTTTATGTAAGCAGGATAGGAATAGTTCTTAGCTGATTTAATCTGACTACAAATGTTGGTTATCAATAGGGAGGTGGTGGATTTGTTGCAACAGTGTGGAAATAAATCCTAACTGTATAGGAGTGTACTCTTAAAAAAAATTATTTGTTGTCTTGGCAGATTTACGTGGTTTGGAACATGCTTATGATCCAAGAGGGGGTTTTGAGAAAGTGACCTAGCTGCTCACTTGTGTGAATTTAGAGTTTAGTTTTACTTCATCCCTCTCTGGCTGATTTTTCACTGTCTTTAAATACTAACATGTGTCCGTTGGTGTGCTGGCTCTGCTGCTTATTCTTGATGAAGATGCTTGATACTGTTCCTGTTATGACACAGTGCTGGTTAGGCCATGAAATCCCTGAGTCCACTGATGAAAATTGCTCCTTGGTGCCCAGTTCATAACTGGTTGAATACTTTGAAGAGGGTTAGACTTTTCTTGTGAGTTCGCTGTTGGTCAGTGCTCTCCCTAATGGGGCATAGCAAGTTCCTCTGCTCTTTGGTTTCATCATGCATTAAAGGAAAAAAAGGGCTACTACTGAAACACAATGGCTGAGATACCTAAATCATTGTCACTTCACTGTTTTTATTTTCTTATACAGCTGTTGTCTCTGAAGGGTCCAAATACCCGTAAATGTCTCCTGCACATCACCTGTGGTTCTTTTTCTTTCCTTGTAGGATTATTATATGGGTTTATTTTTTCCTTCGACTGTGTTATGTGTGTGTTGCCTTCTGTTTATGTTAGCAAAAGTGAAGTAAATAAGCTTACTTACGTGCTTGAAGTAGTTTATTTTCTATGTTTCACGTTCAGTGTCGTGTTTTTTGGTTGCTAGGTGCATTGGTTTTGTGGAATAGA
Source organism: Syrrhaptes paradoxus (assembly GCA_013400615.1). NCBI lineage: Eukaryota > Metazoa > Chordata > Aves > Pterocliformes > Pteroclidae > Syrrhaptes > Syrrhaptes paradoxus. The sequence continues at coordinate 13,938 of VZTO01009047.1, read as the reverse complement.
TTACTGAAAGGCCTTTGTTGTAGGTAGGGTGGAATTATGGCATTTGAGGAGTGGAGTGAAGCAGTCGGATGAGATCTATGTCTTTGAGTTTTAGGAAGGGCTCTTTCAGATCTTCTGGCCCAGACCTTTGGTGGCTTTGACAGATGGTCACTCAAGGTAAAGTAACACTGTGGTGTTTGAAAAAGAATATAGAAAGCATAGGATTTGCTTGAACTGCCTGCCATGGGGATTTTACTAAAGAGGTATTAATTCTATCCTGTTTTGGACTAATTAGACTTTGAGGTTACTGTTCCATGTGTAGGTGAAGGGTGTGTTTGAAACACAACTGAAACACAATAAATATACATTAAAGTTCACTGGGATATGACACTGCCTCTTCAGCAGATTTAAATGGGAAAACATTCCTTGCTAGTACCACCATGGGAGAAGTTAGTCTACAGAGAGCCAAGGATATTTCTCAGAACTTGTTTCTAGATGCTACACAGAATGTAATCTTACTCTGAATAAGTTTACCATAATGAAATCAGGGGAAAGAAAGGTGCACTTAGTGCATGCCAACTCTTTAAGATTGACATTGTGATTTAGGAGAATGGTTCCTGTATTCTAAAACACTTGCATTGCCTTCACAGCCTGAGAACCTGTGTTGAAATATTGCTTTCAGATACTGAAGTAAGAGCTAGAAATACTGCCTATGCTCTGTTTTGTATCTCTTATCCCCATCCTTTTCACCTATGGTTTAGATTACTGTTGGTATTTTCCTGGAAGTTTTCCTTATGCTGTCATGTATGTAAATAAGGGATGTCCTCCAGAATCTCTGAGGTGGCTTTTGCTGCTAACTTCAAATCTTTTGGATCAAAACCTTCTTGATTATACTTCCATTAGCTTATTGTCCAGTTTTATTTAGTCTACATGGATATATTAAGTAATTGGCTTGAATTTTTATGTAATTGTTATTTTTCTTTAATGTGTGTACATGGCCTTTCAGAAAACATTGAAGCTGAAGTAACAATATGGCAGGCAAGAAAAGCATGCTCTTAAAAGAACTGGTTTAGGTATAAGTTAAACACGCAAACGTTAAAATTGCAGCATTGAGCTTTACCTATGTCACCTTAATTTTGCCATATTAAGCGTATGTACGTCACTATATTACTGATATGTCGCACCTTAATATTATATTGTAGTCTTTCATGATACCGGAACTCAATATTTCACTGCCCAGAAGCCCCTACCTTTCTGAACATACAGGATACGTGCTGCTCATTGAATAAGCAGCTGCTCTGTAATTTGTTTTCTTCTCGTTGCATAACATGTGTTTTCTTACTGTGCTCTGCTTAATCCTGCTCTGAAGGTGGAATGAATATATTTCTTTGTGAAATTACTGTAACAGTTGTCAGTAGGTTTGTGAGGCCCTCATAGATAGTTCCTACTTTTCACAACTAAATCCTAGGTGGGTCATTGCCCCTGTTTTGGATACAAGGAAGTGGAAATATGGGGCGGGGAGTGATTTGCCAAGATAACAATCTGCCCAGCAGCAGTGGCAGAGCTGAGAAAAGAAGCCAAACCTCTTACAGTTCTGTTACTTCACAGAATCATAGAATCACAGAATGGTTTGGGTTGGAAGGGACCTTAAAGATCATCGAGTTCCAACCCCTGCCATGGGCAGGGACACCTCCCACCAGCCCAAGTTGCTCAAAGCCTCATCCAGCCTGGCCTTGAACCCCTCCAGGGATGGGGCATCCACAGCTTCTCTGGGCAGCCTGGGACAGTGCCTCACCGCCCTCACAGTGAAAAATTTCTTTCTAATATCTAGTCTAAATCTACCCTCTCTCAGCTTAAAACCATTACCCCTCAACCTATCCCTACACTCTCTGATTAAGGGTCCTTCCCCATCTCTCCTGTAGCCCCCTGTAAGTACTGGAAGGTGCTGTAAGGTCTTATGTTGGGTAACCAGTGTTTCTCTCATCAGTCTTACTATCACGCTCGCCTTTTCTTCATGACAGTCCTACATCTGTGTGCCCCCATTCCTCTAGTGATTCTCCACCAAAATGGTTACTCTGTGTTAGTTGGAAACCCACTGGTTGTGCTTTCTGATCAGTGATGAGGTCCCGGGCGAGGCCAGACCTCTCTTGCCCACCTTGTCCTAGTAGTTACTTAAGTAACTGATGCGGGCTTACCTTTCCATCCCATGTGTGCCAGCTTCTCCCCTCAGGAGCTGTGCTGGCCACAGGAACAGGAGCACTGTGAAGTGATTAGTTCACCTTTGTGATCTATATTGAACATTGCTTATTCTTACAAGTATCTCACTATGCCTCAGGGAAAGGAAACAGACACTTCTTATTTTATGGTTGGAGAATTGGTGCCTGGGAGTCAGATGAAAATTTGTGTTTGGTGTGGATGTCCATTGAAATATTTAAAAAAATCCCAACCAAACAAACAATATATAGCATTGCATCCATCTTTGTATTTTCCAAGTGTTGCTGTCATTGATTTGATTGCAGCCTTGAGTACTCAGCATTTAGGGTAAATCTGACCCAAAAGTGTCAGAGTAAGCACCTAGCAAATGAGGGAGGTGTAATTATTGATCACCTATATTTTAAAGAAAAAAGTTTGGTAGATAATAGCTTGTATAGACTTGTGTAACAACTCTGGCAGGATCAAGGATAGGATCCTATTTTGCAAGATAGCATTCAACAGCATAAATGGTCATGACTTTCTTTTGCTCCTGTCTGTGTCTTGTTTACACACGTTTCAGCCCTTGGCAGCAAATGGAGCAAGGATATTATAAATTGTCTCACTAGTATCATCTATTTCTATGGAGCAGTTCCATCCAGTATGCTGAAGGAAATGATGCTTTGTAGAGAATGATAGGTGTGTATATATACACACACACATATATGTACAATATTTTAGTGAAAAAAGCATAAAATCACAGTGCTGATAGGCTAGAGAGGTGAAGTATGATGAGCCAAAGTAACTTAGTCGTGGTAGTCCCTGAAACTTCTGTATGTTTGCATGCAACTTCATGTATTCTCCCAGGGGTTTTAGTGTATAATGTTTTAAGGATTTTTTAAAAAGCAATCTGGAAAGAAACACCAGAAATTCTGTTATTCGTACATATATACAGACCTTTTCCACTTGGGCCGGGAGGATGACTGATGGCTACAGCAGTTTGTCATCTGTAAAACAACCTAACATTGTGTTAGTGATGAGAAGAGGTGCTTCACGGATACCGGTAGCAGAGGAGTGGTGAGACCCAAGGAATTTAAGGGCTTGTCCAAAAAAAGAAAAAGTCACCGTTTTTAAAAAGCAACATTTTTCTTTTCTGTTTATTTTCAAGGTGAAATTATATGAGATGGGCTGAGACAGTTGGGCTGTGAATGCTGAACAGGGAAGAGCTCACTCCTGCACCCTGTTCGGAGCTGCTTCTGACACCCTGTCTTTATCGTAAATCCAGTCAGTGAGTTAACCTGGCAGAAAATTAATAACTGGATAAAAAATTGTCAGGCTGGTGGAGTGTATAAACCAGTATGTCTTTATATGAGCATGAGGGTAGGTACAAAAAGATAGGGTGGTCTCCCATGGTTAGGAGGAGGGAGCAGGACTGCCCCTTTCAATGGCAGCTGTTAAATTGGCTCAGCTTTGTCACGTAACTGCACTGTCATCAAAATCAAATGAAAAAACATTTGAGACATTATCTGAAATATTTTTATAAAGATTCAGCTTGAGGCATGCGTGTGATACATGAAATTTCACAAATTTTAACTAGTTGGACTGAAGTTATAAACTACTAAAAGTACTTTTCACATGCTGGCTAGCCTCAGTCATGCATTGTGCTTTCTTTCCTGCATGTAAATTTAATCAGAAGTCTGTGGAGTGAGCACTTTTTCAGTGCTTGTGTTGCATAGTGTAGGGGCAGAACTTCTGCCTTGTTCTTTTGGGGTTAAGTGTACAGTGGTAGAAATTCTCATAGAAATTCTCAAAATTACCTACTTTCTAGTAGTTTATAATTTAGTGCCATAGAATCAGTGGGCTTTTTTTTTCCAGATAAAAAGCAACATTGTCTCTGATTTTTGGAATATTTAAAGTATGTTTGCTACACTGGTGACATCCGTGTGGATTTTGACGTGTAACTGTGGCTTTGTTAATGTAGTATTGAAACCTTTCTGATACACACATTTGATATTAAATTATGGTTATACTGGTGATGATCTAATACTGATTTTAGGTAAAGCAAGGTGGCAAAGATTTTCATGCATGGATAATTTTGTGCATGATAAGTAGATTTTCTGTGAGTAAGCCTGTTGATTATAATAGACTATTCACAGCTCTGTGTGAGTGTAAATCTTTGTGGGATCAGGCCCTGTACTGGCATGTGTTCAGCAACATGGAGCATTTAGAAATAACTGTGCAACAAGTCTTAAGAGGGTTTGTATCGTAGGTTACATTTTAGAATGTGTTAATTTTATGATCCGTGAACCTGTTCACAATGATTTATGTTTGTTTACTTTCTTTGTGCAAGTCAACACATTTTAATTCATTCTTACAAACATTTGTGTGTTAATTTAAACATCTTTCATTTAGCCATGACTTTGAGTAGGGAGAAGAGATAATTTTATTTAATGTTCTTTATTTAGAATGGTTAAGCAGGGTATTATTTTTTTACTTTCCAGGCTTCTGCAATATGTTAAAAATTGAACTTTTGATATTGCAGAAGCTAGCTGTGTTTTCCTTTTGCATTGGACTATATCCATATTTTAATAGTGCAAATAAATGTCTTGTTTGATATGAAAACTCAATGTGTTTCATGGCCTGATAGGGTTTTTAAGTAGACATTAGGAACTTGTCAAGTTCTGATTTTTTTTTTCCTTTGGAGAGAATTGTGCTGATGGCATTTTAATTGTGGTAATGCTTAAACATAAGTAGTTCTCAATATGCTGTTAGGCCATGTTGCTCTCTCTTTCTTCATTAGCATTAGGAATTGCAGATTTTTTTGTGACTTTTATAATTCCTTGTAGGAAGAAAGCTTTGAGAATGTTAGATATACATTTTTCCCCGACCTAAATTTGGCATAGCTATTAGGTACGTCTGTGTGGCAGCTGGTTCGTTTGTGTGTGTACATTGCCTTTGCGGAGCAGTTTCACAACACGCTTTGATCTAATCTAACCACTGACCGCTGCTGAAAGAAGCAGTCCTTTTCCCTGCCTCCTCTACACCCTGCCTGCACGGTCCTGCTGATCCAAAGGAAAGCGAATGGCTTTTCTGGGGGTACGTTTCTGTCCAGCTCCCTAGTTGCATAATGCTGGGTTCGACCCAGTGAAGGCAACAAGAAGGTCGAAGCTGGGGAGAGGTGCAGGGCCCTCCAGGTAGCCTATATATCGGATTGTTTCTCGCAGCTGTGTCACTGAGAGTTGACTTTTTCTAAATAAGAAAACACACCAAATGTCTAATTGGAATGGCCTTTTGGTTGGTTGTTTCCCTATATGAATTTCATAATGGATTTATTTTAATCTTCACTTTCTGATAGAAGAATGTGAACCTCCCTTGGAACGATAGCAATCTAGTGTGGTCTCAGTTGTAGTTGTTTTTTATAGGAGTTTGTCTACTTAGAAAGTTTTTATTAGCAATGCCAGTAAAATTGCTCTGATTTATATGATTGGCTCTCTTTATTTAGCTTAAGCCTTGCCAAAGTGAATCACACTAAATAGGGAAGGAAAAAAAATAAATTCTGTACTAGAATAAGAATGCTCACTTAGGCAGTTTTGTAGATTCATATATATGACATTAATTTAAATTTACAGTTTAGCACAAATAATTGTAGTATGACCATAGGTGAGCTCCGAGAAGCATTAATATGGTTAGGGGTTTCCATAGATTGCCTTTAAGTTTCTTGTGTGTAGGTTTTGCCCTAGTAGCCTTTATACAGTTTTCTGTGTGGGCCCAGCATGTCCTCATTCTTCCAAAGGCTGTTGTGGAAGAAAGGATGTGGTAGGACTGTGCTCAGGTACATCTTCTGTAGCTTCAAGTTTTTGTTTATTAGGAAATTTGCCTTGTCTTACCTTAAACAAAAACACACTTCCAAAAATGTGGAACTAAAATCATCATCAGGCTACTTCCAGTATGAGGTTACCCTGAAACCATTTAATCCCTTGAATTGAATTGAGTGTCAGCTTTTGCGAGGGTAATCTCAGAGGTAGCTCTTTTTGTCAGAACAGTATCGAGTTGCTTAAGGCATGTTAGAATTGCTCTTGTGCATCCTGGCTCCTGTGTTTGGGTTGCTGAAACTTAGAAAATACGGTCAAAGGGAGTTTATGGCTATATATGGAAGTAATATTTCTGTCTCAAGTCTTTGTTAGAATCCTTCGGAAGGAGCTAAAGTTTAACCCAGAAAAATAATTCAATTTTAACAAACTTTATTTTCCTGTCTCCCTCAACCTTCCTTCATTCTATTTTGCCTTGCAAAAACAGCGAGAAGTTAATATAGGACAGAAGTGGAATGGGATATGGATATAGAAAATAGCAAATCCTGCTTTTTAAAGCTTAACAAAAAAAGTAGAAGTCTTAAAACAACAAAGGCATTTGCAAGAAATTGTTTACAAATAGCAAAACTCCATCTTACTTTAAAAAACAGAGCAAAAACATAAAAATAGTACTGTTCTACAAATATATATTAAAATGCAGATGATTTTCATATTTTGTTATTAATCCTTCAGCATACTTTATTTTTTTCATCTCTCATAACTAATCTTTTAAATCCTAATTACAGAAACTCAACCCAGTACTGCACATATGAACTTTATTTTTAAAGTTAACTCAGTATCTCTGAGTACTTAAGTAATGCTCTACTACTTGCTTAAGAAAAGAAGGGAGAAAACACAATAACCCTTACCCACCATCAGTTGAGTTGGAGAAAAAGAGCTGGACCGTGTGTTGTACTCCAGTGGATAAAGGAGTTTTGCCACTTTCCTTCAGGGTCCCTGTTCAGCTTTACTTCGAAGCAGTCACCATCCCAAGCAGACTTCTAAAAATCCATTAATGTTTTCTTTTGATTGTGTTCTAATTTTTGATTCTGAATTGGAGAGGTCATCACATGTTTCATTTAGTATGTTTTTGTTTAAATAGCTGTTTCTTTAATTAGGAATATTGTCTTTATTGCTTAGCTCTCCAACTTACAGCATCAGTAATCTTTGGAAAAACTGATGTCAGGGTTACTGAAATGAATAGTTCTGAAGTACTGCTCTAGGGTTTGGCATAGCAGTGGTTTTTGAAATGAAGCAACATGGTTCACTGGCTGTGCATGTTCTGCAAGCAGCTGTGGAGCTCTGTGTGAAAAGAGAAGGTGCTGGGCTGGTCTGATGAGACCTTTTCTGTGCAGTCCCTCCCCTTCCCCTTTTTCCTCCCCCGAAATGTTTGCATACCCAGGAGGCTCTGCCCCTAGATGTCTCTTGTGAAATGCTTTGCTTAAAGGCTTGGAGAACCTCTACCAAGGAAAATGGGTACCTTAAATGTTTTGTTGGCTGCTTTTTTTTTCCTCTTGGTATGTAGAGAAACTATATATTCAAAGAAAAATAATATGATTATTTGGTGAAGTTTAATAAAAGTTATGAAATTCCATGAAAAACATCTCTGCAATAAGGATAACAACGTTTTATGCCAAGAAATATGCTTGTGTGTGTTAGTATGTAGTTTGTATTATTGTAGCTTCTCTCAAGATAATCTCAGAATAAGTTGATCTTTATTTCGTAGATGCATCTTGCACTTAAAATAGTTAATCTTTGCAGGCTTGGTAAAGCGAGTTTGGGTGAAAGCTTTTAACTTACATTTTCTTGATCACGCTGTCATTCCTCCAAGAACACTTCTCATCTTCAATTTAAGTGATAGGGTTCCTTTAATGTGAGCCAAAAGGTGTCAGTTGACAATTACATGTGTTTTACTGAATTGATTGCAATTGGGATACTTCTTGTTTGGATTAATAGCTAATCTTTGTGGTTCTTCATTTTAAAACAGTACATACGTGTCATATAACTTACATCGCATTTCATCACTTAGAATATGCCGCCTGACACTATGAGTTCTCATTATTTTTCTGTGAAAAGCCAGATGTTTGAAAGCCTGATTTAATAAGCAGTACATTCACTGTACCAGCTTCTGATATGACTCAGGATCATGACTGGGAAACAACTGGAGTGCTTTCAGTTGCATGACTCTACTAAGGCTGCTAATCAGGGTGAGAAGAAAATGTTTCCATGAGCTTGACAACTGAGGGAAGTAACAAGACTAGTAAATACCAGTACACTGCTAGCCTCTCTTCTGGGCAGCTGCTGTATCTTGCCAGCTGTCCTAAGGTTCTGCAAGTCACCAGTCTTCCAGCCTCTATTGGTGAGAGTAGCAGGCTCTTCTGCACTGTTAAACACCCAGTCTCTCTATCTGCATTTGCCTGCCTACCCTCCTGCCAGGCAATAGCTTTAAATCCAGGATTTCTGCAATTCATACCTAATTTCAGAGTGGTACAGCAGCATCCTCCACGTGAACAACCTTCTGTGCTGTGTTTGACAGGGGCTTGAGCAGACAGATCAGGGCCACCGTGTTCTCACACTTGATACCATTCTCCCTTGAATGTGTTTCAGCATCTTGTGTTCTTGTATTCTAGTACCTGTCCACGTCATTCCTCTAGAGAATCTGCAGGGAGCTTATGCTGTCCAATTTCTGTAGTGTGGAACAAAAGCATAGCGAATGGCAGGGTGTGTGAGATGTACCCTGAGTATGGGTTAACTTGGGATAAAGGCTGAAATGAAGAAATATATCTGTCTGCTTGTTTTCCTTGGAGTCTGTCTTTCAAGCTACATATTTAAAATGCCCTGCCTAAGAAACCAGTCTCAACCTTTCATCTTTTGCACCATCTCCTATCACATAATGGCTCCATGGGAGACAGATCCTTGAGAACTTCAGTTACTTCTCACATTTCTTACTTGGCACAGGATATTCCACACCAACAAGAGGATAAATTCATCCTCATTTTCTTCTTTTAGGATCACTAAGGTCTGTTGTTGCAAGATTTCTCTGGGAGATCTGCATTGGTGGAAAAAATACAGCCCTAGTGCTGTGTCAGGACTTTTGTTTGTTTGTTTGTAGTATTGCTGAGAAACTATCAGTATGGTTTCCTGGTTACCTCCAAAAAATACTTCATGGATTATATAATGTCTGCAGGTGGCTTTGTGGCATACTGGATGTGCATTTTCTCTTGAAGACACGTGAAATCTTATTCTCTTGCCATAAAGTAGATTAACCTGAGCGTAAACTAGTCACCTAGCGCTGCCTGAGCTCAATTAAGGCATTAAGGAGTTGTTGTCCGTATTTGATGCAGTGAAAATCAAGAGTAAGGCTTCAAACTTCTTTATGTTAGAGTTGCAGAAGAACAAAAAAGGACAAATTGGAAGCATAAATGTTCTGGAGAGAAATTTTTCTCATGTTCTCCTCCTGTCACAGGCTTTTTTGTTCCCTAGAATGTGCTTTCTACATAGGAAGGAAGAATATTAAAAATGTTGATGATGCTGACATATATAAAGAGATTTAGCTTGGTGACTGTCCTCTGACTGCCAGCAGAGGAAGGCTTACTAAAAAAAAACCCCTAATTGACTGAAAAGCTGCTTTCTTTGGCATGCCTCTTAAATATTTGAAACTCAGAGAAGTCAGACCATTCTGTCTGTCAGCCTTATTATTGTATTTTTAAATATATGTATATATTCAGAAATTTAGAACCTCTCGCAATAGAGAATAGGGACAAATGTTCTTTCGCTTTCGAGCTATCCGACATGAGTTGCTAGCAGGTGTTAATAGGCTTTTTAAATTATTTGTCGTGGGGAGTGGTGGGTTAGTTTGTTTCTTTGTTTTTTTAAAAATTGAGTGAATTTTACTTTCAGAAGGTTAAGAAGTAATAGTAATGTTTGAAACAAAGTATAATGTAGCAAAACATTGAGATTTTTTTCAGCTGTTCCTGCAGGTGGTTTGCATTCCTACCAAGTACTCTAGGTTCTCACCTGAAGAAAGACCACTATTTATTTTGTAAAGTCAGTGTAGTTTGGTATAAACAAATCTTCAAAAAAATTTAAGATACATAGAGAATTAAAAAAATATTTTCCTGATGAAGAAAATTATTTGGGAAGTGATCGAATGGATCAAACTGAAAATTGAAATGTAAACATTTCATGTACGTTTGTTTGATCTAGTCTAGACAATAAGGTCTTCCCAGAGCCTCCTCTTCTCTACACTGAACAGCCCCAACTCCTTCAGCCTTTCTTCATAGGAGAGGTGTCCCACCCCTCTGACCATTTTCGTGGCTCTCTTCTGGACTCGCTCCAACAGGACCATGTCCTT
>VZTO01009046.1:298600-318903 GCA_013400615.1 Syrrhaptes paradoxus | reverse complement strand
CTGGGGCTAGCAAATGCAGTAAAAGCCTGAGTTACTTAGGAACATCAACTTTATTTTCAAGCATGCCCTGTCCCTTTCCTTTTGTCAACCTCTGCAAACGCACTACTATACAATAGTTGCTTATGTTATACATTACAATTCTACCTGACCATTTAAAAAAAACACCATATTTTCGAATATTTTTCCGCACTGCCAGTTTTTATGTCAGTCCTACTAGCAGGATATAATTCAAGGCATATCCCTTAAAAGATTAAAGTAGATTTACTTATAAAATGGATAAATTATAAAAAAATGCTGCAGAACTGTTAAACTGACATGTAATAGCAGCCATGCATAAAAGGAAAAAGGAAAAAATAAGTAGGAGGGGCTTTTCTAGGAGTTTTAAGATCACTATTCTTTTCAATTCAGTTTTCAAGTCATTCTTTACATTAACTGCTCAGTGCAAAGCAGTGTAGCTTGGAAGGCAAGCAGCAAGTCCCACAGCAAAATAAATTATAAAATTAATTGTATTTTAAAAGTCAAATTAAAAATTAATAGCTCAAGGCTGTCAGCTCAGAAGTAGTATATTTATAAATTTCCATATGAATATTTTTACATCCCTAAATCCATCAAAATTCTGACTCTCTAATAATGCAACTGATAGGGGCTTAAGATGCAAAACACAGTATGAAACAAACAAGTGGTTTTATTTCTTCCAAAAGGACATGCATAAACATATTTCAGCTTACAGAAGACAGCACTGAAGCTGAAATTTCCAAAGTTTAAAGACCATTTATACAAGTGATCTCTACATATGACCCAAAGTTGAAATGTTGCTTATTCAATAAAGCACTAATTGAAATTCGCCCACGCCAGTCGTAAGCATTGCTTCTCGCTCGAAATCTACTTGTCTCAAATATTCAATCAAGCGTATATTATTCTGCATTCAATTAGACAAAAACACCTATCAGGAGTACTATTAATGTCAGCTGCAATAAAAAAACCCACCCTTGTGCAGCACAAGGTCCTGCACTTTAAGTAGTGACTTTCAAACAGGAAAAAGTATAACGGACCACTAAAGCACACCTCAACTATTTCAGTAGTAGTTCAGTTGTATTATCTCAAAGCTTTCCATGTGACACACAAAACTCAGCTGACACTGCAATGAAACAGTTAAGGCTTCCAGGAATTTAATTTCACCTATGCAAAGACAGGGCAATAAGCTCAGAAAGGCTGAAATAAGTTAAGCTGGTGAGAAAATAAATGCTGATACATGCATAATCATTGAAACCCTACATTAATTTTGTATATTTGATACAGGATTCCTAATCTGTGTATAAAGTGTAGTGAACTGTTCATTCTTTTGTTGGAAAAAAGATACTTATTTCCTAAATTAGCAAATACTCACTTAACAGCAGCAGATAAAAATTCTACATGCAGCTACATAAGACAAAAATTACAACAGCTCTACAGAATTGAAAATATGATCAGGGTTTTAAACTGGACTGCTTGGAATTGCTTGTACCTTGTGACATACGTAAGAAAACACCTAACTTCTTCAGGCCAGTGAGCACTCTTTCTGCTGTCCCTAACCATCTCCAGGATGGATTAAAAGCCATCCACGTTTCAGGGAGGCAAACTGCACTACAGACAAACCAGTGTCCTGGTTATATCTGAGCCAGAACAAGGCCTCATTACCTTGCACCTTCACAAATAATAATTCCTAGTATATATACAGGAGAAACCAACACTTAGGATTTCCAGTCTGCATTGTTTTGCCAGAAGTAGGAGTGTAAGCAAAGACGCATGCAGCTACACATCAAACCTGTGAGGATGTCTATGGCAACCATGCAGTGAAACTGCATGTTAACTACACTGTGCTTAGATCTGCTGTTATCACAGTTCAAGGGTATGTGGCTTTTGATTACTGTATTTTTAATTGTACTGCCTACACAACAGCCAATAGCCAACATGGGGCATACTTAATTCTTGGGTGTTTGTCCACTGCCACGACCTTGTCCCTAGATAAGCATTTTCATTCTCTCCCTCTGGTTAACAGAGGCACCTGAGTTTATCTCATTCTGTAACAAGACAGTTCAGGGAGTTAAATCAGCAGAAAAATAATCCTACCAGAAAAGTGATTAACTTTCCAGTGATTCAATGCCTTGATTTCAGGATCAGATGTGATGCAGAATAAAGGATGCAAAACTATACAGGACTTCAGCATGTGGTCACAACTTAGATCAGCTTAAACTACCATAAAACTGCACCTAATCAGATAGATACTGGCTTTTAATTTTTCTTTACTGCCTGAAAAAAAAAATGTTGTAAAGAATTGTTGCATACAAACTGGAAAAATACTTTCTCTCTGCTTTTGATAACTATGTTCAGTACACCTCCCACATAATCAGGCTTCTATCCCACAGACAACTCTCTGAAGGTTTCATGTCCACAAGCATCTATCTGTATTTTTACCATATAGTCTGATTCACAGCTTCCCTTTTATTACTTATACACAGATAAATAGCAATGGTCTTTTAGTTTCACAGATATTAAGAGTGTAAAACGATCTTTATGACCACCATTTCCAAAATCTGAAAAGACCCAAAACCAAATTATCTAACAAAAAGTCTAGAAGCTCCTTCCTGCAAAAGACATCAAATGCACAAAATCTAAATTTGAATTCATAAAGGATGTCTGAGTGAAGAATAACAGAAGAAACAAAGTTGACTTCTAGTGTTTACTAAAAGTCATTCATGAATCACCTTCAAGAAAAAATTCTTGGTTTATACCTTACTGCTAAAAGCAAGTTAACAGTTTCCCCAGGCCTCTGAGAATGAGCCCTCCTGCCTGAAGTGTGCAAGAAAACACCTAGGGCAAACACTTCTTTCAAGTACTTGCACCACCTAATGTATCCAATTGCTAAAAGCAGCCTCCTGTTTCCATAAAAGAATCCTCTGCAGTGGAGACAAACTGTACTTAAACAGTTGTTCCACCTGTGAGATGGCCAGTAGAAGATGCTTTAAAACTGCCACTAATTATGAAATTAGAACTTCTACAAACAAGACCTACAGGCTGTTGAACACAAAAAGGCAGGAATTTTAACGGCTAGCTCAGTCAAATTGGTTCAACATCCAAAAGGATGTTTTATGCCCATTAAGACAGAAGTTACTGTTTGAAGGTTTTGGCTTGGCTGTTGTACAGCTTAGCATGGCCTGGACTGTAACAGACCCAATGAATATAATTTCAAATATATTAACATGCAACTTAACGAGCATCGTTAGTTGTCCAGCTAGGTTAAATTACAGATTTGTCTATCCCAAGTGTTTTTCTTGAATGTGCACAGAACAAGTTTTAAAATACTTTCTTCAGTAACACATCCCTTCACTACAGTTACAATTTGCACTTTCTTAAATCTGTTCTTAATGCCTTGTCTTCTTCTATTCTACCACTAAGTCAATTCAATTGTGCACACAATCCTGAAAAAAAAAATTGTCCTTTAAGACTGGGTCACTATTAACAGATGTAAACCAGCACATTCATCTTAAACAATTTTAACAGGAACTTTTTGTAACTATTGTCCCCCCTCCAACCTAATCTGGGCTGTTTCATATCCCTGAAAAAATCAAGAGTTTTAGATTAGCAATGATTACCATTCCTTCCTCATGAAATGCTACCATTTAGACACATTTTCTGCTTCAACTTCTTCTTGGTATATATCTAGAGATTGTTTAGAATTGTGTAAAAGCTAAAAAAACCCCACTGTGTTACCAACTCAAGTCTTCCCCTACCAATCCTTGTGTTAATTCTGTTTACAACCAGTTCCTACAGTAAACGTAAACAGTGACAGCAAACCAAATTTTACTACCCATCATATAAACCAATATGCTCTTAGAGGAGTTTCTTTCAAATGGCTCCTCCTGAGATGTTAAACCCAGACAATCCTGCAAGAATAAACTGCTTTCAGTATTGCGCTCGATGACATCTATTTAAAAAATATTTAGCTAAAGTTAACTACAACAACATTATGCAAGTTTCTGAATTCTAAACGCAATAGTAATGTACTATATCAAACAGACAAAAGGCACGAATGAGAGGATGGAGTAGGAAGGGACAAAACTACCAGTAAGAAACTGGAACAGACCGTTTTAGAGGTCTTTTCTATAGTCAGAGACAATGCAGACATCTTTTTTTTTGCGCAGCTCAGCCTTGGACCAGATTCATATTCATGTGAAATAACATTCATCACAGACTGGGGTATGTACCTTAGAAACAGTTACAGGAAGAATAAAATGCATGTTCCAGCCTTAAAAGATTAGAAGGCAACTACCATAGGGGTAAAGCAAATATTGCATCAAGTCTTCAGATAAAATTGATGCCTGGTAAGCATGTATATTTATTAAGTGGACAAGAACAGTGGTTCTGCCACAGCTGAAAGCAGCAGAGAGCACAACAAAGGTCTTGTTAGAGAGTACATGAGACAACCACCACATGACTGAAATGAAACTAAATGTGTACATTAAGGTCCAGAAAAATGTGAAGACATACATAGGTGCAAGTGTGTACTCTTTGTAACCTTGACACATGCAGACACTGGGAAGAGTCTGTCAGGGAATTTTCTGGCAAACAGCGGTGATACAGCCTTTCAGTCTACAAACGTGGATTCCCATGACATAAACAGGGCTAAGTGTCTGGTATTCTAAAAACTGACCTTGGAAATTCTGGTTTGTTAAACACCATGTACACCTTGCCAGGAATCTGGCTGGGACCTAACATTTTAAGTCCTGACATCATTCAGCTGGTTGTGCAGAAATTAATTTGGGTGCAGCATAGTTAGCACAGTGCAAGAATTTAAAATACACTGCAGTAGTGGTTACTACATCACACTTCTTTGCCCCTCTGCCCCAATCTGTTCTACAATAATGATGCAAGGAGGAGACAATCTATGTAACATAGCTTAGGCTCCTGATCTACACAGTATAGCAGCCTAACAATGCCTGCAGTTAAGCTCAGCCTAAAGGCAGCAAAGACATCTCACTTTACGCTCCCACCCTCCCTACATCCAACATCCCACTGTCTGCTCTTTCTTCCCAGAGACAACTGTCTCAATCACAATGCTTTGTTGACCCTCCTTCCACAGAAACACAGGGAACTGAGGTCCACCATGCTCTGCAAGACCACCGTTAGACTGGCTTCGACGCTTACTTAAGGTACACCTGCCTTACTACACAACTGCACCAGTGGTAGCCTAGGGTGCAGAAAACTTCATGGTAGTATTGCTAAAGACACTGGCATGAAATTATGGCCTATCTCAACACTGGAAGTAAGAAACAGAAGTCTGTCAGAGTGATAAAAAAAAACAAAGGTTGAGGACAACCTAGTGAAACTGAAGAAAATTGACTAAAGGGAGGTAACTGACCATAACAAAATAAGAGACTTCTAGGAAACCAGAATCCAGAGGCCTTCATAAAGAAGATACAGTCGGAAAAAAAATATTTTCATCCAACCTCTAAAAGAGTTGGGATTTTGGAGCTTTTTTTTAAGTGCACTTAACATGAAAACATTAATCACAATGGGTAAAAAGGATGAACTTTAATATGGATAAAAAAAGCCAAAATCCAAGCCTCATGTTAAGCCACATGCTTTACATAGGCTGCAAATAATGAGTTGCAATTTTTGAATGCTAAAACCCTCGGTGATATGGCATCACAATATTGAAACTTTTACTTTCCAGAATACCTTTTATTTCAGTATGCAAACAATAATTCAAGCTTTTGCATAATGAATTCTCCCTTGCAAATTAAAATAAAACCTTAAGTGTGCATTGTTTTTCTTCAAGTTAAAATAGCAACGTATTACAAGCTACAGAAATACACTACTTTAATGAGCAGTTTATTTATGCAATTAAACATCAATGTAATTTAAAAAGAAAATATATCAGAATGGGTAAGGTTAAATATGAAACATATTACACACCAGGATTACAAAAAATTTATTGTAGCATATTCTTACTTCTTTGTGATGAATTAAACCACTCTGGAGAATCTCTTGCTTAAACCTACTACATTTATTACATTTATTAACTTGACCAGTTTTGAGCATAAGAGGCTGGTAATTCATAGGATACTTTCCTAATGAAATGGAAACTGGGTATTTTACATTCTGAGCACTTGCCTTTCCAAGCCCCCCAGAACTGGTGATTTTAAAAAGAGCTTACACACCACCCTTTCAGAGTGCGGGCCCAGGCACACAGAAACACAACCTGTTTTGTAAAGAGACTGACATTCCACAAAAAAAAAAAGCTTCTTAAGGCACCACTAAGGCACCAGCTTAATTTTCACTGTTTTTGTAGGTTGTTACAGTGTTATCCATTACTCCTCCCTCACTCGGGAACTTTCACCCTTACCTCTCCAACTAATACTGATTTTAAACATAACTCTATTAAAAAGACCTGTTTAAAGAAATTTTGCCAGTAAGTAGGAAATTGCTCATGGTAATGCCAGATTTAAAAAGATGACATGCAACACTCTGATTTCACCTGTCTAGAAAATAAGTTATGATTAAATACATATTTTAGTATATTAAAAAAAAACAAGCCAAAATCAACTGAAACTGTAATTATTTCCCACTCCAGTGCAAGAATGCTACACCACAAAAGAAGATCCTTTATTAAATAGCTACATTTTTACTGTTTCTAATTTAAAGGTAATAATGTCTGATTCTGGAGGAAAACGGTATTGTTAAAGAGGTACACAGTCTCTTTAAGTTAAGTGCCTATGTGCAGCAAACCCTCGCTTTACAAAACCCTGCAAATGTACCCCTGTCAGCAGCTTATCCGGATTCCAGTTTTCTTCCACAGCGCGTGTACTCACGGACCAGAAATAAATGACATGGGGAAAGCGATGCTCACTGAAGTGTCTACTCTCTACCTCGACCTTAACTACAGCTTGCTTACCAAAAACCAGAAAGCTGAGGGCGGCCGTTGTCGGGACATTACTGGTTTTACCGAGAGCGGGCGCTGGGAGCAGCCCCCCGCACCCGGTCCCCCCAGCGCAACGCTCCGCTGATGGAACAAACGCGCGTTCCGCCCAATGAGCGTGTGCGGGGAGGGGGGGGGGCCCGCTCGCCCCCCGGGCCAATGAGGCCATCAGGCCCTAGGGGCCTAGGAAGAGGCCAGGGCCGCGTTCCCCTCAGCCCCCGGCGCGGCCCCAGCCCCTCCGGGCGGCAGCCGGCCCCAGGCGCTGCACCATGCGCTCGGCTTCACCGCGGCCTACACAGCGCGGCCGCCACCGGGCAGCCCCAGGCCGGGCCGCCCCGCCGCTAAGGCGGCCCCAGCCCCTACTCTTCCTCTCAGCGAGCGGCCTGCAGCCTCACCCTCCTCCTGCTGCTCACCTGGTCGCCGGCGGTTCCCTCTCCAGACATAGCGTTTTAAAACAGGACTGGGGCGCAGAGGCCCCAAACAGATTAAAAAACCCCTTTAAAAAGCGCCCAGTGCTGCTGCCGCCGCTGCGGGCAGCTCTCCCGGTCGCGCCAAGTGCTGCGGCCCAGAGCTCCACCAGCGTTAGCAGCGAAATGGCGGCGCGGAGCCTCCGGCCCGGCTTTCCGCGGGGGCGGGGGGAGGAGCAAGGCCGCGCCGCGCGGGGGGCGCTGGGAAAAGCCAAGGGCGGCGCACGGGGAAGGTGGCCTGTGGGAGGAAATACGTCAGAGCTGCGCGCCGCTCCGGGGCGGAAGTAGTCCGTGAGTGCGGCCCCGCGGGAGGTGCCGGAGTGGGGCTGCCGTGGCGAGGGGTGGGCGCTGGGCTGGCAGCTGCTGGGGGCCCGGTTCCTCCCCGGCGTTGTGGGGGGTAGGCCTGTCCCTGGCTGTCAAGGGGCAGGGCGAAGCACTGGGGCCGCCCCGGAGCCGCGAGTGGGGTGCTTCCTGAAAGGCGGCCAAGCTGGGCCCTGGGGCCGGGGGGTTGCACTCATGGCTCTCCTGAGGGCCGCAGTGTGGTTGTTTTCTCTCATCGCTCTGTCCCTGTTTCCTGGCGGACCGCTTGTTATTGACTCTAAGAAGAACAGTGGGCAGAAACTAGGAGATTTTGGTGACTTCTAGTCCCGGCCCTGCGGGCTCACCGTGGGCTATTTCGTTAATGAAGCGTTGCCTCATGAGCAGTCCCTTCTTTGCAGGAAGCCAGCACTCTGCCCTTGCTGAGGTAACGTCAGCAATGTCTGGTAGCAGTAGACCCATCCCTTCCACCTCACAAGAGTTAATGGAGGAGGCAAGCTCAAAAGATAGGCTAAGAGGTCCTCATCGTTTCAAAAGACCTCAAGGACACAGGAGGCAGCTCCCCTTAAAGCTACTTAACTTTATTTACAATGTAATCACCAGCCTGTCTATGAGAGAAGGGCTTTGAATCAGCCACTGCACAGAAACTGCTGTATGGAATAAATTGATTGAAGGAGGCTTGGCAGATACCAAGGTGAAAGCTGACTTAGCTGCCTTCGCAACAGTGGTGTAAGTGTTCTTACAATTGTATAATGCAGTCATATTTGTGCAGAAATACTTGAAGTAACTTGATACTAGCACTCTTTGGGTTCCTTTCTGCTTTGTCTTCCCAAAGCCACCTTGTCAAACCACAGTAATGTGTGGAAAGAGGACATAAGAAAAAACATAATACTTAACCTTTTCTTCTGAAGCTTGACCCAGAAAAAAAGGATAGTAAACACTTACTTGTCCAATCTGTGCAGTAACATTTTTCTTCTCAGTATTGAAGAATTTTGATTCTGTTTTTCTTCAGAAGTGAAATACAAACATGCCTATCAATCTGTCTTGATAGGTAAGCTGTCCTGTTCTGGGATTTCTTGGAGAATACTGACTCCGTGATGCAAGGCTAATTTGTTCGTTCTTATTGGCTATTTCTTCCATGTTGCAACAGACTCATTTTGAAAATATTTGGTACATAAATACAATTTCTTTCCAAAAAAACTGCCATTTCAAGTTCATCAATGTAATTGTTTTCTATTTCCCATCTAGGAACCAATTCCTTACAAGTAATCCCTTAAAGCAGTGCTGGTGAAACTTCTAATTAGCTAATGCATGTGTTATTCTAAGGCTATAGAATGTCAGACGTCTTAGTGGCCTAGTTTTGTTCTAGTTCCTTGGGTTTTATTCAAGTATGTTTCTATTCTAATTTTAGCTGCTTATGGATTTGGGACTGCCTTCTTCAGTTTCATGAAATGATAAAGGTGGTTTTGAATGTTGACAGCACCAACATCTGGTTTGTCTAAGAGAATGAGTTAGTAAAGATCAAATTAGGTGATGCCTAATGTCATTCAGACTTTTGCTCCTTACCTCCAACAGTCCCTCACCCCACACAATAAAATAACGTGCTATCTCTTAAACTGGTGTTCTTGATTTCTGTAATTCCATGCACAGAACAGACCCCGGGCCACACCCCGGCTGCTGTAAATACAGCTGGTGCCTATTTGCCTATTCACTTTCTGTCAAGTCTTGCTGTGGTAGTTTGAACAAGCTGCAGCTCTAATACATGGTCTTAACTCTAATGTGTTAGTTGGAGAAAATTTAGAGTACTAATGGGCAGAAAGAAAATTAAATTCTTATTGATATGTTATACCTTACCACTTCAGCCCTAATAGCTTGCCTTGTTTTGCAATTAAATGTGAACTTTTCTACAACTGTGTGATAATGACATTTGTGTTTTGGTACGAATCTCCCAAAGGGCAGTGTTACTTACAAAAAACTGGCTCTAAATGGTAGGTTATGTTTCAAAGTAACTTTGAAAGTGTTACCTTGTCTCAAATGTAGAGTTCAGATATAACAGTGTTGGCTTAACTCAAGTTTTGCCTTGCTGTAACTTAGATTTGGGCCTCATGTAAAAGTCTGCTGGCTTGAGTTCAGTAGTGGTGTAGTTTGGATTAGTTGACCTATTTGACAGGCTGATTTGGGGCTTTCTGGCTGATGGTATGGGGACAAATAATAGGGATGCAGCAGCTATGCTTACGATTAGCTGCCAATTCCTTGGGCATAGCTCCAGTGTTGTTTTAGAATGTGCCTGTTCCTTATGAAGCTGTGTCATCTTGAGTAGAGTAGCTCAAGGCTTCTAGCCCAAGGTAACTGGAGCAGTGAAGATGTTATTACAAGCCTGTCTGCTTGGGAAGGCTGCACTTTAATTTTCAAAAGGTTTGTGATATCAAAGCAACAGGACATTACTAATATGTGCTATGCTGTAGTGATTCATGCTTAGTTCAGTAATTTACATGAAACTTACTGGCAAGCTATGAGTTAACAAATAAACTATTGTGGATTATACTGCTCTGCAAGTGAGTGTTGCAGAAACTGAGCATGAATGGAGGATTACTATACCTACAGTTCAGTGGTACTTAAATGTTTGTGCTTGGAAGAAATAGACAAAGGTTGTGTGTCACTTAGGAAAAACCACTACAAGAAAATGAGATCTTAAAACAAATAGATGTTGAAGCTTAAAGGCTGCCAAGCCAAGATCTTGGGAAACCATAAAGTGGAGCAAACTTGAAACGAAACTGCTTTCACAGAGTTGGGGCAGTGGTTATCAAATAGAGCTGACATACCTGTCTTCCAAGTGTTTTGAGCTGCCACAGCAGATTATTTTTTAATACTAGTTATGAAATTGCAGGCTTTGTGCAACCCTTTTAGTGCAACTTTATAACACTGAAAATATAATTCAGAAACTTTTTTCAAAAAGATTCACTCACAGATGTAATTGTGTCTGCTCAGTGCCAGAGGGAATGTTTACAGACCTTGTTTTGAGCTGCCCTATTAATTTCTATGCGTTAATGCTGAAGCTCGGGCTACCTGTTGCAGAGGATGCTGGGGATTGCCCTCCCCACTCCATCATAATATTATTGGAGGCTGTGGGCTGTGTCACTTCTTCTCTAAGATGGATTTTGGTATACATAGGGTGAAGACACATTGACCTGAAAACTGAGAGAACTTGTCTTGCTGTTGGCCAGGGTGATGGTGGGCCCTGTCCTTTCCTCAGCTCACAGTTCCACGGTATTTGAGTACCCTTGTTGAACCCGTAATCTGTCCTTTTATTTTTGTAAATTGAAACACCATGGGAATTCTGTGAACTAAAGGAAGAACACTGTCTAAATTTATAATCCCATGGGCCATAATTAAGAATTAAATTCATCTTTCTGCCAAACTGGTTTTGCTCCCCAGTTGACATCTACTCATTTAGAGTGACGTGTGTCTCACTAATTGGTAGTATCAATGGCAAAGATGAGGAAAGAAGCAAAACCCATGCTAACAGGCTTTGAATTTATTTTCTTGGGCTATGCAGTGGCACTGCTGGAGTTTGTAGTGAAGAGTGAAGGAAACAGCTGGGGGATTTGGGCCATGAGGAGGAGAAGGCAATAGTGCTCAGCTGAAAATGCTATCCTATAAAGACCTTTCAGCTGACAGGAATGTCAATGTGTGAAACTATTTGCATTAGTATGTGACTGGTAGGAGCTGTGGCATCAGATCATAAAATCATAGAGTGGTTTGGGTTGGAAGGGACCTTAAAGATCATCTAGTTCCAACCCCCTGCCGTGGCCAGGGACACCTTCCACTAGGTCAGGTTGCCCAAGTAATATTCTCTGAAATAGGTTTCTTTCTGGCCACTTTCTCGTTCTGATCCCTGTATCAGGTGCAGCACAGCACTATGGAGAGCCTTTCTTTTCTCTGCATACGTTATTTACAGGTGCTGAAGTAGGATGTTGGAGTAGGGAGCTGTTTGCTTACTACATGAGCTGCTGTCAGATAGATGCACTGTGGGGTTTGGAATATGGAAGACCTTAATATGTCAAATTGATGTCACCCAGGTATTGGATCTGTTGCTGCTTCTGTGTTGCCAGATACATAGTAGTAGGGGAGGAGATGTTTTCGTTCTAGTTCTGCCTCCATTCCAAGTCATGCCTTCTGTTGTCATCTTCCCTGTTTGACTACCGTAGGCAATCTGCACAAGAGAGGCATGGCAGGCATATGCGGTGTGTGCGTTATTCCAGCTACCGGCGTCTGAGGTGCTGGTAAATGTCATCCTAGTGCTTACAGTGCAGAAAGTGTAGAGACGGTCATGTGTCCAGAGTACAGGAACAAAAACATCAGTTATGTCAGCAATAGCGAAGGGTGAAATTCTGTGTCCCCTCTTACCCAGTGAATCGAGCCTCATGATCCCAGTCCACTATGAAATGAAAAAGAGGGGAATTGGTGACTTGCAGTGGTGTATGATGTGGGTGTAATGAAATCAAAGGAAGTTTCTTTTTTTGGAGAATTGCGAGAAATTTTTCAGGTTTTAAAATGAGTTTATTTAAAGAGTGAAAAAAATTTAGAAATTTAGTATATAAGCAGAAAACAAAGGTGGATGATTAGTGAATAACTAGGGTGAATAGTGGAAAATAATTGTAGCAGACTGCAGAGCTGCAATAATGTATTTTAATAGTGTAATAACATGTTAAAATTATGGATTGAATTCTGCCCTCCTGAACATCAATTCATTTGCTTGAATTGGCTATCATTTAACACTATTTCACACAGTATTGCCTAGTTTGGTTTTTGTAAGCAGATTTTCAGCTTTCCAAGAGAAGTATAAACAATCCATATTTAGACTGAACAAGCTTTTTAAAGTAAGTCTTGTTCTGTTTTTACTCTAGTGTTCTTTCCCAGTATAAGTAGTTGTTCTGTTTTCTTTCTATAATACTACTTGCTGTTGTGGATCAGTGTTAGTATTCATCAATATTTATTTATATTACGTTGTGGATTCTTTGGAAAATTTACCATGATGAAATCTGAAGCTGGATCTCTGTTTTAAACTGTATTTTAATGATGAAACATTAAGCAGTGAAAATAGTGCTCAAAGTTGTTTAAGCCAACAGCTGGATATCCTCAGAGGCAAGGTTACATTGTTTTTTTCTTAAGATTTGTGGGCAGATATTTATGGATGTACCATTTATAGTGTACATACAGTGAGTCCAACATGTCCTGAATGCCTTAAGTGTATAGTATGTGTGCAGATCAGTTCTCCAGTACGTGCACCGTCTCGCATGTCCAGCTGCCGTTTCTGTGGCACTTGTGGATGCCTACCGCCAGGCTGCAGCAGTGTCTCCAAGGGTCTGAAAATCAGAGAGACTAACATCCTCCAATTCTGCCCGGACAAAATTGTCAGGCAGAGAAAAAGAAGCAATCTAGAAAAACTCAAATTGCAGAACAAGGTTTAAAAAAACCCTACCAAATAAAACCCCCACACAAACAGACAGAAAACCAAACCAATAAAAAAACCCAAACTGAATATTGCTATTTGTCTGTGTACTGGCTTAAAGTGGAGTCCAAAACAAGCCTTGCAGCCAGGAGGATAAAGATGAAGTCATCTATACAAATACAGCAGCACAGGTCACTAATTGCAGGGTTCTCAAATTTTTGAATGTTTGACTTTGTAACCTAAGTATTTTTGAAGTAGTTAAAATGTGTTTAATGACCACTGCCATGGCTAGATCTCTTCTTGTGCCTTGTCCCTCCTGGCTTGTGACCACTCTGTGTCCCCAGCACTGTGACTCACCCGGGAGGTGGCAGACAAACACCACTGCGGCTCAACTGGAAGCCAAGCGAGGGGACAAGCAGCACGTACCTGGCAGTTGCCCAACAGAGAAAATAGCATGGCAGTAACTTCGGGTTTTTTGTGTCTAGATTACAGGACTTGTTCCTGCTATGTTACTATTTGACATCAGAAGTGGTTTTCTATGAATCCTACTATGAGTCATGGCTTGCAACAATGAGTAGTTTTTGAAGTATTTTAACTTTACCTTATTTTAGAAAAAGGCATGCGCATCCTGGTTTTAAGGTAATAAAACTCGAAGGTAATAATAAGGGCAGAAAGTAGAAGGATATGGAAGGAAAACAGAGACATCAAAGGATGATTGGAAATCAAAGAGGGAACTTGCCAGTATTTAGCATAGCAGTCATCATCCTACAAATGGAAAAGAGAACAAAGTGAGGTGGGGCAGAACATATTTGTAATTGGTGTTGCACACTTTTGCATACCAGTATTGAGCCTCGGTTGTTTTCTAGTGTATGTTTACTGTGGTTGTAAATAACGTAGCCAAAGCCTTTTAAAAACATTGTGTTGATTGCAGTTATTTCTCACTTTGGACCAGTGATACAAAATTTAGTGTTAACTGTGGTTATCTGATGTAATACTGGAGTCTTTAAAAAAATGTGATCAACAGCAAGTAAAAATTTATTATCTAAGCCTAGTGTTGCTTGCACTCGGATGCCTTCTACTTATCTGAATAATCCAATCATAAAATGAAGGTGTAAAAGTAAGTTTATAAGACATTAGATGTTATTCATTTTCATAATATATTAGAATATATAAGCACAGAACATCACAGGTTTCCCCCTCAGGCTGTTTTGGCTAGAACTCTTGTTTTCTTAAACACAAGTTGTCCACAAAGGAGGAAGTTCACTCTGCTGACATAAATCCTACCTATTCAAACGCTGTGTTTGTGCAGCCTAGAGAAACAGGAAAGGTGGAACTGGCCAACCGGTCCACCTGTGATGGGAGTGGGGAGGTTGCTATGTGACTATAGTATTTGATGTTTTACTTGAAAGCTTGGCTCCAGGAAACAAGAGTTTACATAAGAATCAATCAATCTTTCTTCCTTCTGTTATGAAACAAAGCTTGTTTGTGTGGTCCAAGTATATTGCAAACTCTAAGAAACCTAGAACCCATGTGAAAGAAACCAAAGTTCAGGGTTGTTTTAATCTCCTTGTTTTAGGCAAGCCTGATTTACAAATCTTGGAAATGCCAGTAGCCTCGTGGTGCTGGAATAGCAATCACTCCCTCCTTCCGCATTCACGGTGTACAGCTTGATCCACAAAATATTCCTTGCCTAAGTTCACCTTCAGAATCTACTGTGGCTGTCCTGTGTGTCCCACCTTAAGCTACACTTCTGTCTCTAATGCAGCTGTTGTCAGAGTTGATTTTGAGGAAATAACAAGCATTTCTGACCTCTGTGCAAATCTCCTGTACTGATGGCTGCCTAGTCCAGACTTAGACCTGCATGCTGCACTTGGAGTAACAGCTCCTTTTGAGTTTATCCCTGTGTAAATTTACCTTGCAGATTGTGAGCTCTTTGAATTAAGGATTATGTTTTCACATTTACCTATGAAGCATGTGTGTACCATGGTGATCGGATCAGACCAGACAAGCAGACAGCTACACGTGCACTTAATATTAACAGACAGTGCCAGGGTCCTTTTCCATAAGAAGTTGGACTTCATGTGAACAGAGCTGTGTTCTCTAGTGAAAACAGTGATTCCAAGTGTTAGTGTGTGCTATTTTTTTTAGTAAATGAATAGGAAAACAGCTAAAGAGGTGCTGTTACCTTCTCTTTATTAGCTAAGCTTGTAGTTAGCAGTGAAGTTACTGCATTTGAACCTCAGCTCAACCACCATGTACTACAGCAGAATTGGCCTTGTTTTTGTATTTCTGAAGTAGCATTAACACTGCACTTTGAAATCCCAGTTAAAGGAATTGTCTCAGCCTAAATATAAAAAAAATATCCTTCAGGTCAACAGTCTGAAAAGTATTGCCTCTTCTAGGCAGCTCTAATTACATATTGATTGTACTTAAATCTTATATTACAGTTCATTTCATATTATATTAATGCATTTATTATTTTTTCCTTGTGTTATTTTGACAGTTTTTAAATAATAACACATGGACGAGTGTTTACTCTGGAACAGTAATTTCATTTTATTAGCATACGGAGGGCAACGAGGCAGAAAAGGGAATGTCACGCTTATATATTAGCTCTTGTTCCTAGTAGTAACTTTCCAAAGACTGTCTGGGGACAATTGCTGTGGTAAATTCCTCCCTGATTATGGTACACAGTATCACATACTGTTTGTGAAATCCTGTTGCCATGCAGCAAAGCAATTAAAACCTTCAATGGTGAACTACAGGACAGACTATGAAGCAGTTCTTATCATATATTATTATAATCTTTCTTTCATATGTGTGTGCTTATATGTTAAATTACCCAAAACATAACCATCCTGCAATGATTTAACACAAAAATGTGTGTGCTGTGGATTTTTATATTTGTTTGCTCCTTGACCAGAAGTGTTCTGGCTTTATTTCTGATCATTCAGTCTTTCCGTTGCCACTTTTCTTGTGCTGGTTTGTCCTGGTTTTGTTCCTTGAAGCAACAGAACAAGAGCTTCTTGTTCTAAGGTATGCATCCTTTCCACTGTTTGAAAAACAATTTCAATGCGAATTCAATCCCAAATTAATGAATCCCACAACTTTCCTTTTTATTTCTGTAATTCATTAGAAATGGTGAACATGGAAGGATATACGTATCCCAGCACAGTTTGGGAATGCCAGCCACTCAAACACCACCGTAGGTTTGGGAATATTGTCAGCGCTAATTACCTTGTAAATCCAAGTGCCCATTGCAACAACTGTAGCTTTCCCTGTTACAAACATATTGACAACAGATCTGAAACAATTTAGCAGTTAATTGTTCTCACAGAATGGTAGAAACGGGCCTTTGGGCTATTGTTTGGAAGCTAAAAGCACCAAGAGACTTTCTCACAAAGCTCTATGCATATAAAAAGCTCTGCACCTACTGTGAGTTAAACATCAAAATGTACTTTCTGCAGTGTGTGCTAGTGTTCCTGAGTGAAATTTAGCCTGTGTAAGAATTGCTGGTCTGTCAGAACAGAACCACTTTAGTCCATGAGCCAGTCAACGCAGTCTGACCAAGTTGCTGCTGATGCTTTGGAGTATTTCAGCTCTAAAACAGCTTCTGAAACTCCCATTGCAGAAATGTTGCATGCCTGAAGAGCAAGAGGTCTCTATCCTAGTAGCTGGGGAGAACAGAGTCCATTTCTATCTCATGTAACGGACTACCCCGACGTAACTTTGTTACTATTAATAAATTATTTTCAGGGGCCTTCTTTATCCTGTGGTCCCCCGGATGAACAGAGAAGTTATTCTTTAATTACTTTCGGGTGCAAGCAAGCCAGAACGTAGTATGCTGTGGTCCTGTATGACTTGGAATGCAGAGCCAGGCAGCTCTACGTGCTGGGGAGATGGAGGGCATGGCGGCAGCGTGGAAGCTATCAGCCATGGCATGGCATTATGGAGGGGTATAGAAGTCGTGTTGCAAAGCCTGTGATAACTTACTGCTTGGTTCACATACTGAGGACAAATGTTTAGGGAGTATGATAAGCTAACTGATGACAGCATGCACATGGGATAGACTGAAGGACGGCATGTAATAGTGTCTTGTAAGTTATTTGCCCATCAAAGGATGTAATTGTGTTGAGAAAAGCTGAAAGACAGCAGGTTTGGCTGGTTGCGTTAGAGTAGTTAAAAGACTTAATGCATTGTGTGTGTTATCTAGCTCAATGTGCTTTTTTCAGCAGTATCTTTATCCTCCCACTTTGCGTTTTGTTTCTTCCTTTGCTGTATGACTCATTTTTATAATATGTTTTTGTTACAATTGTCTGCTGGTTTTCATAATGAATCCTATTCCTTCCTTTTGCTGCTCTCCTTTTCAGGTTTGCTCTCAGAATTCATGTGTTTATCAATTCATGATCTTTCTCACATTTTTCTCCCAGAAGCTAGCTGTGCTAGTTATCAGTGTTAAAGAACCTAAGCTATTTGCCAAATCATTACATATCTTTTATTATCTGAACATATTCAAGTCTGTAGGGGAAAGCACTGCTGTACGCACCAGAAAAGTGAGAACGTTGTAAGAAATGTAAGTTAATACCAAGAAGTAATGAAGAAAAGTGCCACTGTTTAAAATCTAGTGGGAAATGACCCTTACAATCATGATAAATTTTGAAAACGTATTTACTCATCTTTTCAAAGCCCTCAGAAGAATCTTATGGGTGAAGAACTGTTAGGGCTTGTTTTATTGCTCTCCTTTGTACTTAGAAGTTTGTGTATCTGTCACTGATGCTCAAACAGAAGCACTGTTCTTCAAGAGAACTTGCTGGTTAGATCAAATACATTTGAAAAGTCTATGCAGCTTTTAAAAATGCCTGTAAGTGTATCTACATGCTTATATGAAACTGAAGAAACAACTGTAATTTCTCTTTCCCAGCTGTGTTTCATTTGTACTGATTTTTGTATTTAACTCATGTTACAAAGGAGGCCACGTCACCCATGACAGTGACAATGTAAACAAAGGCATTTATAAAACCCAGATATAAGGTGTCTGGGCGAAAACGCAATTTCAGCCCTGCATCTGGAAATACATTTTTTTTCCTAAGTCTAGTTAAAATAGTTCATAAAGTTAAAATACGTTGTAGTTCAGACAAGCTGTAGGCGCTATTTGGGCTGATGCTGTTGTTTTTGTATATTCTGGGCATTGCTTATATTTTTTTTGTATTTTGGTTGCTTGACATGAGGTTCAAGAAAATAAACTGGACTGTTACCAAATGTGGGACATAAGTCACACGCATCTAAGGTGATTCGGCATGTTGTCTCAGAGCCATCTGACAGAGCTTTCTGTTAGCGTTGCCATCCACTTCAGTAAAGCCTCTGAGTGCCAGTGAACAGCAAATGACTGAGAAATTCCAATCGTATAAGAAAGAGAAGTGAAAGACAAGCAACTATTTTGAGAGAAACTACTTTGCATTTTGTTTTGGTGAATGATTGTCTGAATATGTAGGATTCAATTAAGGTAATTTCTTTTGTATTTTAGAAATATTTTGAGTAAGTAAATTTTGCCATTATATTCTGAGAATTAAAAGGTAAGTGAATACTTTAGGCACTTGAAAAATGAAAAAAAATCAGAGAAAGATTTGTATTACTTTTCTGTGATCTGTACTTGTAAATAGCTATAGAATATCCTTTACAGGAGTTGTCTAGATTTTTTTATTGACCTTCTACACAGTTCTTTTTGGGGACTAATGCAGTTGTTTCTGTTAAAGAAGGGCACACACTGAAAAAAGTGTTTAGAATGCAGTGTTAAAATGTGTAAGAATTAAACTTGCCATAGGCTAAAGCAGATACCAAAAGCTTGAGGGAGGATAGAGTAAGGAAAGAGTAATAGCCCTTCTTGGCTTTCTCTTTACCAATTTTGTAAATAAAAAAATGTAAGACACGAAGCTAAAATCTTCAGTTCAAAGTCTGTCTCTCTGAAAGGAAGGGATTCCCTCCTTCGAACCGTAGGCGGTCTTGAACCAGCACTGAAAGTTACAGTCAAATCTATCTCTGAAGAGTAATGAATGCTTAAAATTGGAGTGTAATTTGAAAAATACTGTAAAAATAAACAACAGCCAGACTTGGGGTTGCCATTACTCAAGGAAGAAAAAGTACAAATTCACCATCTGGAGAGTTTGTGCTTTCCACATGGCTATTATTTCATATCCACTGTTGGATTCTTATCTCTCCTTAGATTGTCTGCCTTTGGATTAAATTCTGATCCTAGGAGAGCTGTAAAGCTCACAGAGATCTTACTAGTGGACTGCTTTAAAGAATCACTTGTTGTAATTTGCAGAGCTTTGGCTGCAGAATGGGGTTATGGAATATTTGAGGTAGCCATGGTGTTCTGAGTGCAGTGCTGTTTGCTGCACATCAGATCTGTCACATCCTGTAGATTGTTGCATTTGTCCCCTAACTGCAAGAATAGTGTCTTGTTGTCCGTAACAATTGCTAGAAAAGTGTGAAGAGGTGCTGTAGTTGTTCTAGAGCAAATTGTATTTTTGACACTTATTGGCCCTTCAAATCCTTTTAGGAACTGGCTATCTTGGAAAAAAATCACAAAATCTTTATGGAATTTGCTCTCTGGCCTGCATCCTCTGGTGGTTTTCTGACCAGAAAAGAAAAAAGGGGGAAAAAAAATGGGGTGTGGGGATAAAAAGGCATTCTTTCCAGACCGGTATGGCACCTCTAGGCTATTTGAGTAGGGGAAATGTAAACAGCTTCTATAAACAAAGAGCAAAAAGGTAAAACCAGCAGAAGACACATTACGTTGTTTACTTACATCTTAAACTTTCCCTACCTTTTGAGAATCCCATCACATCCAACTCTGCTATTCATAAAGTGTTTGTCCTGCTTTTTTCATTGATGTCTTTGCTGCTGATGGTATCCTTGCAGCTCACCAGTTCTTTATTATAGGCAAGCTCCGTTAGCAAGTCAGCATATGAAATCCCTAATGTGTTTTGGGAGCTGTAAAACTTCACTAGTCTAGTAGATACTGAGCTGGGATATTTTCTTTGCAGGATCTTCCCTACTCTCTCTAAAGGCTTATAAGATTTTCTTGTCTTTTTTTTTTTTTCCCCTA
>VZTO01009046.1:276709-298501 GCA_013400615.1 Syrrhaptes paradoxus | reverse complement strand
TTTGTCTTTTTTTTTTTTCCCTCATTTTTTTTTCTTATTTTTTTTTTCTTGCAGAACATATGATATAATAAATTGCATTCAGTGTTTTTAAAAAATGTAGACGTCTAGGAAAAAGTTCCAAACCTTGTATGTGTACTCTGGTCATTTCTCTGGTATAATTTGTGCCACTAACTGTGTCGCATTGCTCTGCACAGCACTGGGATTTGCGCGTCATGGGTGACAGACTCCGTATTCTCTTTGTAAATGTCAAGGTAAGAAGTAAACAGCCTCCTCCCAGACACTACTGAAGTAGCTTTAGGACTGCAGAGTACGTGCCATGGTACTCATTAAATCGTGCCCTGGTTTCCTCAAGTATCCCAGTGTAGGAGTTGTTACTGAGGCAACACAAGGACTGCTGTGCAACTCCCGTAAAAACAAGCCACTCGGGTGTGTCAGGCGTCTGCATACACACTGGCTCTGGATTGAAAATGGCCTTTTTAAAAAAAAAGTTAAGCAACTGGGAAAAGCAAATGGGGATAGACATAGTAATGTAAAAAGAATACTTAAATGTTTTTAAATACTTGGATATTATGTTTCTTTGTTATTTCTCTGTGCCCTCCTTTGGGTAGGAGGGACTGGAAATGCTGCTCATCAGCTGACCAGAGCCTGGATGAAGCTGATGGGTGGGTGGCTTTACAAAATGACGATCTTCTCACCTGTCAAGTCTGATACTGAAGGTTGAACAGAAACATTCCCAGGTTGGACTGGGAAGAGTAATTATTTTATATGGAAAAATTTCTCCACTAGTGTTTTGTCTGTGCTAGCTGCACGAAAGTGTGGAGTGACCCAATGAAGGATACGACTATGTTGTTCTAAACAAGCGTGGCTGTGATAGCTGAAGTGGTCTGCTGAAGTCACAGCTTTCACATTTGGCTTGAAATAAATAGGAAGCAGAAACCTTTTCAGTTGGACCCAAATGAAGAGCAGTCCCTAGACACAGGCAGTAGACACAGCTCTCTCATGTTAAGTCATGAGTTGCATATAGTTGTTTGTCTAAACTTTTTGGCTTTTTGTGTCTGTACAGCAGATGGTAATGCACCAGAAAATAGAAAGTCTGAACCTTATATATTCATCCTTGTTTCATATTTTAAAACGTGTGTGTATTTATATATGTACATATAAAAATAAGTGTACAAATATGTATGACAGGACCCTTTAACAGTAGTCGCTGACCCATTCATTTGCATCATGCACAGCTGACTACCATTTATCTGCTTTGTTCCCCAGAGCCCATTTCGTATGTTAACATCCATGTTGCTCTTGCTGGCAGGGAGGGTAACTGGAATTACAAGGCACTCGCATGCTTCTTGCATAGGCCATCTCTTGGAAAAAAAACTATTATTTGCCCTTCTCCTTCCTTGAAGCAGGGTTGTAGTGTAGATACTGTTCTCTGGTGGGTTCCATTTGAAAATCCTCTTGAAAATCCTTCTGAAAAAATAAAAGGCTGGCAAGCCTTGCAAGTTGTTGCCTAATACAGGTATACCTCCAGGGGTGTTTTCTGCTCAACTCCTGTGTGTTCTAGAGCATCTTTATTTGTAGTGGGTAAATGTTCTGATAGTGGCAACCTCGGACAGGCAGTGTGCGATCTTCATGTAGTGGTGCTTGTGGGGTTAGCTAATTTCAAAATTACTTGTTTTGGCAAACTACTGTATGTTGCCTAACACTTGTTCCCCAGGTGCCACAAAAGGATCCCAGAAATGAAAGGGTCCTTTGAAATGCACCCAGTTTTTTGTTAGTAGGATTTGCAGGAGTTTTGGAGTAGCTTAGTTTGCCATGGTGATGAAGTATGAGAGCATATATGAATTTAAGACCAGCTTGAAAAACCTGTGAGGAAGCGTATTTCAGCGAGTGCTTTGGCTGTGGTGTAAATACCTGTTAGGAAAGGGCTCCATCCCAGGCTACTCTTCCACCTGCTGCTGGGTCTCCTTGCCAGCTTAGTCACTCAGCTCAATTCAGACTGTGGTCAGATGATAAGATGGCATATGGGCACTCTGAATGCAAAGTCAAGATTTAAAAATGAATGAAAAAAAAGGTTGAAGCACAGAAATGCTAGAAAGAGGAGAAATCACTCTAAAGACTCTGAATGACTGATAGTCCTAAACTTGATTAGGCTAAAAATTCTCTTAATGATCACAAATGTATGTTTGAAATAGTGAAACCAGAAGAGTGTCAGCATACTAACATGTGGCAGCATCCTTGCCTAGAAAGGTTACGCAGAAACAAAATGCATTCTACTCAAATCACATTCAGAAAGGAAAAAAAATGGGTCTGAATGACGGCTTCATCTTAGTGGGGTGTCCGTGACAAGCCTCCATATCTGCTGAATGATTCCTGCATGGGGTGCTACCTCCATTGACCTCTGTACACAGCTTTCATTGCACCAGCATGTAAATAGAGAAGAAAGATTAGCTCTGAAAAACAAGTTTAAAAATAATTGCTTTAGAGCAATTCTGAAATATTTTTTTCCTACTATTCAGCCATGAAATGGCAATGTCCTGCTGATGGCCCCAGCGTATTTTTTAATTGAATAATTACCATGGATAATAGGCATTCAGCAGCAGTTTTGTTGGTAATCACTGGATTTACTAATCTCCCAGAAGGTGGGATGATTCAGAATCTTTTAATGCCCCAAAATAGAAGATAATTAAAACCTTACATACACAACTTGAAATAGAATTGAGTACAAAAGCTGAAGAGGAAAAATTGGAAAATGAGCTTGAGGGGAAAAAAGGCAGGGGGAGAAAAATAATAGTCCTAACTACTAATAATAGTAAGGATGCTTCTGAAATTCCATTTTAAGTATTTGAAGTTTACCTTGCTCTGCTACACTTTGGAAGTGACTGAGACTTCTTTGAGAAAAATCCTCTGTGTGTGCTAGTTTCTTAGCAGGGCTTTGCTGTGTGTTAGGTGGGCTTGGCTGGGCTGAGAGCAGAACACTCGCAAAAGCCATGTGGCCACTATGTGATGGGTCTTAGAAGAGATTCAGAGTGGTCACACGTGTATTCATATAGAGTGGGTGCTGTACAAGTCAGCTGCTGAAAATTCTGTGTAGTAACTATCTGGTGAGTTGTGTCGTGGTGAGAGGAAACTGTGAGGGTTTTTCTGGGGAGGGTTAGCTCATATAATCAAGGATTCTTCATTCCTGAAGACAGTCTAATGAGCAAATACACATCCTGGGTGTACTGCATCATACGTCTGTTAGTGGTGACTAGGAGTTAGAGGCTCCAGAGCCACACTAACATGCAGCGTTGCACAGCTTAGGTTGATCTTTAGTGTAATGCCTTCTGTTGCAGTAATGCAGTTCTGGGTGTAGACCACTACTTAGGTTCTGTGTATCACTTACTACATGTCACTTACAGTCACTTCACAACAGGGGGGTTGCTGCTTGCCACTGGAATTAATTCTCACAGTAATGAAGAACTAACACAAAGCTAAGCACTTTCTCTCCCAAGTGCAAGGGGTATTCTTTTAACATTCTTTTTCTCGTCTGGAGATGGTAGAAAAAGAAACTGCAGGTAACAAATGTTAGTCTTTGCTTGCCTAGATGAAGACAGTCATGCTGAGGTGACTGGGCACAGGATGGAGCCCAAACAGAATAGGAAGTGAGTTACTGATCTTATTCCCAGTGTCCATGAAACAAGGCTATTAATTAAGCTGTATAATAAGTACTCATTTACAGAGGTATAGTGGACACTTGAGACTTCACTATTCACTTCAAAGAACTAGTGATCGAGCTCACATTGGCACATGCAGGGCAGGGCTGGATTTCTCAACACTGCTTCTCTGCCAAAATCTGTCTACTGAAATACATGAGTGTGTGCTTGAAACATTATTTGCAGGCTTTGAAAAAAAGATGCTGTACAAAGGCAAACATTATTTGCCAATGTGGGGCCTCCCTTTGGTCTGTAGCAAAAATCTGCCATGAAATTGGGAATCTCTAGAGATGTCTTGTCTGCTCCCATACAAATTTTTACAGTCCAAAATACTTGCAAATGGGTCCAAGGGAGATACAGTACAGCCGTGGGCAGGGCGTTCCCACCAGTGTAACCCTAAATTGCTCTGACTCTTCTCAGGCTGTGATGCCTTCCAAGTAAAGACTGAACATAGACCAGTTCTTGCTCATCTGGGGAACGATGAAGACCAGAGTACCCTGCTGCCACTAAACAATTCCCTATTAGATAAGACAATGGCTTTCGTTAAATAATCCTGATACAATAAAAGGATACTTACGTTGTTATGCAGTCTAGCGAAGCATGATAGCATGGCAGCCTCTCTGTGAGTTTTCCCAGGACCTGAAGAGCAGAGACACCACAAGTCAGCAGTACTGTATCTTGGCAGAACTTCTGAATTAAAACTGGGCTTTGTTAATAGAATACAAATATTATCACTGACTGAGCTTCCCTTTAATCTGTCTTTTGAATTTTCTTCCCTCTTTCAAAAGAGGGAATTTTCTTCCCTTCTTTCAAAAGTCATAATCCTGGAATAGATGGTTTTGACCCTAAATTTTAAATTTCAAGTTTATATAAATTAAGTGGTAGAACCATATCACTAGCTCTGAATTAACTTTGGGTTGCTCTGTGCTCCAAAAATTAATTCATTTAGTGCTTTGAAGTACAAATGTAATCAGAGAACACACTCTAAATGTTAGTAGAACTGTAAGATCATTAAGATGAATTATGAAACAAAAATGTACGATTCAATACATTGTTTTAAAATAGAGAATGGATGGTGCCCGTATTTCTTGTTGCATTACGTATATACAAAACTGTGGAAAAAAATGTGTTCTATCTGATTTCAAAGATACTTTTAATATACTTAAGAGTATTGTTTGTCCACGTGCTGACAGAATTACTGGAAATTCAAGTTTCTGTTAGTGCATCAAGGTTCACTTTTTGTTGTAGTCACAAGACTTTTTATGGATGACAATCTTCACATTTTTTAGCTAGGTATTGGTATCTTGAGCAGCTTGGGATTTAAGAAAATGTTTTAGTTTCATGTACATTTAATCTGTTTTCATTTTCATAAGGCTGCATGTCACTTGCACAGCATATTATAGGATTGATTGATCAAATGACATGGAATTATGTTCTGCTATCTGAGCTGGCATCATTACTCCAGTGCCTTACTACTTTAGCATGCAAAGATTTGGAATTAAGGTTGCATTAAAAGGTAATGCTATCCTCTCATTTGCATATGCTAAACACCATGCTTAATTGCTTGAGGGAGAAAACTCTCCTTATGCATCCCAAGTCTGAGGATGCCTCAGGCTGCAAGACAGGGAAAGGAAGTTGTGCCTTGAATGGTCTGATCTTCCAGCTCTGCTGGCAGAGTGAAAGAAGGAAGGTGGTTGGAGAAGAATATAGATTAGCCTTTAAACTTCTGTGGGAAGCAGGATACTAAGCAGCATTTCCCTGTGCTTTGTTAAACTGTCCCTGACTTGGGACAGTGGGATGGGGAGGAAAACCCCATCTCTGTTACTGTTAGTAGAAGCTTCATAGTGCTGCTGCTTTTTTACTTTGACTTTTTTTCTGGTGAATTATTACTTTTAGCAGTATGCATTAGCGACTGTTGGTAAGAATAATTAGCATATAAAAATGAGAAATAGCTTATTTGTTTCAGGTGCAGTTTAAATTGCCTGGATTAGTCAAAGGAAAGACTAAGTACAAGTCGTGATATGCCGTTAGAGACTTGGCTTGCCATTAACTTTATATACCTCCTTCCACTTCCAAATATTAAAATTCAAGCTAATAAAATCAGTATTAAATGTTTTCTATTGTTCAGTTTCCCTGGTTTATTTTGTATTTTTATATAAGTTATATATAAAGAAAAATCTATTTTAAAAGCTTTTTGAGAACTCTTTGTCTTCCATCTGGCACGAACAGCATTTCTAGAGGGGAGGGGGGGAAAGAAACACAGTACTATCTGAGGTAAATTTGATAGCAGAAGATGGGATAAAACAAGAGGCACTTAGACTAATTTAATTAATGCCATGGTGAATTTAAGAATATGCTGTCCTCTACAAGCACAAACATAGATCAGTAGCTGAATTAAGGAAGCAGTATTAGACTGCACCTGTTGAGTTTCAAACTGAATTCAGACCTTGTTTCAGTATTGCAGTTGGGACTGGCAGTTGCTGAAGGGATTAAATTATTTAAAGCCTTCAGCTGGCTAGTGTAGGCTAGCAGTAGCTTGTAAAACACTTAATCTATTTTTTTAATCTCTTCATATGTTTGCTTTACTTAGACAGTAAAACTATACATGACACACACCTGCCACATTCTGAAGCTTCTTTGTCAGATATTTTAAATTTATCAGTTAGAGCAGCCTTTAAACTGTAACCATTTGGGTTTCTTTGACAATACACTTCTTGTTAGCCTGGATATTTTCTTTGATGAACTCAAAATCAAACATGAAGTATGCAGACATAAAGTTCTTTTTCCACACTTTCTGTTAAAAATGTTCCCTTCTAGAGGCAAATGCTGCTCTTCAAATAATTGTTTACTCTCACTGTTTGGTTTCTGATTTAAAAAAGAAACTAATTACGAACAGTTTGGAGCTCTGGAACTATTTTTGCAGTGCATTAGCCAGCTGCTCACACAGTGGTACAGTAAACCAGTTCAAAAATAGGTAATACTGTTTAGCTTGTTACGTGATATGTCACTTGTTTCTAGAAAGCTAAGAGTAAGTAATGAGTAGTTACAATATGGATTGGACAGAAAAGCAATCTGGAGAGCTGTGCAACACAGGATTAATTAGGTAAATCCTCTTAGATTTGATTAGCCATTGCTTAGATCTACAGTTTATTTTGTCACTGGTTGCTCGTACCAATGTCTTTCTGTCAAAGCTTATTGCTCTGGTTTCAGTTTTGCATCATAACTTTTTTAAGTCAGAGTGAAATGCCACTGAACTAATTTACAACCTTTCAAATAATAAGCAGAGTAACGCCTGGAGTCAATTCAAATGAATGTTGGCATCCTCTTAAGGATCTTTTTAATAATACACATTTTATATGGATAATTTCTGTTTTGTTCCGCAAATGGTATATTACATCTTTTCAATGTGGCCTTCAGTGCTAAGTTACAGGACAAATAGGCATGTATATCTGCTAACGAGGATGAGTAAATACTTATTCATGGAGAGGAAATGGTTCCTGCAGTATGCTCTTCATAAAAAGCATATGCTGTTGATATTTCTGGCCAACCTTTATTTTTTTTTTTTTTCTTTTTCATTCCATTGCAAAACTGTCATTTTATTTCTGTAAAATTAGTTTTTGTAGTACCACCAGTACAAAATAACTTCACTGGTTGATCTACTCTAGATTTTTTTTTATATAATGTATAGCATAAATTTGAAAAATTTACATATGTTGAAGTTGTGTCACTAATTAGTGTTTCTTCTCTCACACTCTATCTCAGACTTCTTTTTTTTTTAACTAGAGAATATACAATTCTTAAGGAATAAGAAAGGAAAAAAACAGAAGAGAAATAAAAATTCTTACTAGAAATAAAAGTTCTTATCCCCCCAAGAGACACAGAAATTAACAAACAGACCCTGCAGGACGATAGCTAGATGGCTCAGCCAGCTAGGGGGAAAAAATATGCAAAAAGACATGGGAGGAATTGGGCATTGCAGTGGGTGGTAATCAGAGTTTCATCAGCGCTGGGATTTCATACTGTTATACAATGCTTTATGCGTGTCAGGGCAAGGCTTCGTATTTGATATGAGACATGCAGCACAAAATATGGAAGAACAGTGGCTCTCAGTTTTCACTACTCTGTCTGCAGTGCAATTGGTTAGTTAGAATTTATGGCAAATATTTGTCAATAGTCATCCAAGTATTGTTTCTTCTGTAAGAAGGTATTATGTCTGAAATTGTATTTCACCTTGAATGACATCTTCACCTATGATTCATTTAATATGGTCTATAAAAGCAAATTGGGTTAGCTGCTGTCATATCCCCAGAACAAACCAATACGAAACTTAATTATAAGAGAAATTTAACTCTGAGAATACAATGCCCTTTGGTAGAAAAATAATTCAATATCGTAGCTGTTTCTAAAACCTGCAGGAAAAGACAAACCAGAATGCTAGCTGGGAGAGAAAAGTGAGGAATGCAGATGATGAAATGGTACTTTTACAGCCTTCCCATTCCTAAAGCTAAAGCAGGAGCAGGGTCAGTGGCTGTGAAAGATGGGAACTATTCCAGTTTGCTTCTGTCTGACAGCCCCCTCGGGGACCATCCCAGCAGCTACGTGGGCTTGGAGTACAGCACGTGCCCTGGCACACCTCTGTGCTGGAGGCTGTGATGGCAGCGGCACAAAACTGTGCTGTGGAAACCTCAGTTCTCAGAGTCGGTCGGAATGACGGCACGTGAGGAGAAAGGGAAGGGTCTTAACCTTTGAGTGTGTGGGAGGGAGAACTCTGGAAATGGAAAAATAATCATGCAGCCTAACAGAAGTGTGTTCTTAATGTAGGATAGAAAATGATTAAATGTGATTAAATTTAACAGTGGTAGATTTCTACAGTGTTAGCTGCGCTAACTGTAAAGTTTAATGCCATCTCATTCAAAGAAAATAAAAACTTTGCTGATAGTAATCTGATTTTGTACTTCCCGGCAGACCACTACAGGGCACTGTGATTTCACTTGGCTGGAAAGTAAGTTTGCTATGAATTTTTCTGATGGGAGAAAAGCGGCATGTTTTTTACCTTGTTTCTCTTTGATTCCTTGGCTGGTTTTCAGTCTTGCTGTGTTGCTGGACTGTCAGGGAGGTAAAGCAACACCACAGCTGCTGTGGACACATCCATGGGTGGTGTAGCTCTGCATTGAAATGACATCAGTGAGAGGAAATTCTGCAGGTGACTGAAAAATCTGTCACCGTATCCCTCTCGTTCCATGGCTGAAGGGACAGTTTTAAAAACATTGAAATGTCTTTGGCAAATGGTACAGTTGCTACCCACCAGCTTGCCTCCGGGAAGACAAAGATGAGCTTAAGGTGTGGAGCATGAGTATCTTCCCTTTCTGTCTGTCTGCTCAATGAGGGTGGGGTGCAGCTCACCACATCCACTGTCATTGGTAGGTGTCATTCCCAGGCTGCTAAGAAACATTTCAGATAATTGAGCAACACGATAAATACGTGATTGGCAGCAACCATGGATTTCCTGAGCCACGGCTTGGTCAGAAGCTGGTGTTGAGGTATTGTCAATCGGCACTCCCACTGTGGGATGAGAGGTACCGGTTGGCCTCGTGAGACAAACTCATTTCAAGAGCTTTAATAATAGGGGAGTGACTATCAATGGAAGAAGGAACAGCTTTGTTGTTGTTGTTGTTTTTTTTTTTTTTGCCTCGCTCCTTTTTGTTAAAAAAACAAAACTATAAACCAAAGCACACCATCTGCAATGTTTGCACATTCCCAATGCCAGGGATAGGATTATATTTGTAAGGTTCTCTGACAGAATAAAATATCAGGAGAATTTAAATTTTGATTAGCACCTAGATTAGGTTCAGCAAGTTTTGCAATATTTACCATTCTTTTCTGGGAAATACTGGTTAAACCTGATTTTCTACTGAGAAAGACGGATTCAACTAAACGGGAAGGGTTCATGAAAGTGTAGTGATAAATATTGCCAACATGTTGCAATGTAATCAACTGTTGCATTTCAGTTATGTTTTTTTCCCAATGTACTTCAGCTCAGTCACTTCT
This sequence comes from Syrrhaptes paradoxus, assembly GCA_013400615.1. NCBI lineage: Eukaryota > Metazoa > Chordata > Aves > Pterocliformes > Pteroclidae > Syrrhaptes > Syrrhaptes paradoxus. The sequence goes on along the minus strand of VZTO01009046.1, from coordinate 288,761 downwards.
GAGGGCTGTCTTGATGTGTCTTAAATAGAATAATCTTTCTACAGATGTCTAAAGCAAACCTTTCAGGGGATGTGTTAACTACCTCATTTCTAGGTACCCATCAGCATCAACTAGGTAAGACCGAGAAGGGCTACAGAGCAACAAAATTATTTTAAGGTGTCTGGAAAAAAAAAAAAAGTGGACTTCTCATTGTGATTTGTGTAAATAGGACATTGCAAGTTTTATGTGGACTGAAATGAATTATTTTTAAGCAACATTAGATATATTCCCCGACACATACTACCTTTAATGGTAAAATATATGCTCTCTAGCTCAGATAAAATAATTCTCTGAGCCAATATTGATTTAGGATTAGAATGAAAAATAGATTTCATTTTCTCATGTTAAACAAATTCCAAATTAAAATTTAAATTAAAAGGTTAGAGAGAGGTTTCAAAAATAAATCACTTTGGAAGCCTCACAACTTTGTTATTGTTTGTCTGATAAACATCAAGCTTTAAAAATTATACTCTGAAAACAAACTAAATGAAAAGTATTATTCAGAAAGGAGCTTTGCCAAAGATGTTTTCATGAGTTAGTTTGATTCCACAGTCACTTAGTGAGGGTAATAAGCTGCAAAAGCAATATCAAATAATTGTAATGTAAGCGCAATTGATGCTAGAAATGAAAGAACCGAGTCTGCAAGACCAGAAGGCATTTCTGAGGCTCCTGTTGAAAGATATGCGTGCTGCAATGAAAAGGGAAAAGGATAAATGGCCAGACTGCTGCAGTCAAGATACTCCATCACTGATCAGAAATACAGCTAGGAGCTGATTTTTTTTTTCTTAGGTATATAAAGCAAATCAGTTAAGGGACATGATTTAACCAGCTCATTTTTAAGAACCACTTAGTGCAAAGGCTAGAGACAGTGATGAAATTAGTTTTAAGTGCCTTATACTCAGAACTACAGTTAAAGAACTGGATAACTGAGCAATTTCCTGTTGTATTTTTAATTAAAAATATTATTTTGAACTTGGAATTGAAACATGAGAAAGTTAAAGAAGTAATTGTTGAATTAAACTAGAGCTTTTCAGTGTCATCTGCTGAGTGGAATGCTATTCTAGCTTAAAAGCCTTACATAAGCAGCTAAAGCAATCTTTCACACATGTAATAGATACAACTATTTAATAAAAAATGAATGAAGAGCTACTCAGACCCTGCTGTGAAATAGTTATTAGTTTCTAGTATAATATCTGAACTTGCATTTGCTAAAGAAGTATATTTGAATGGTAAAGAATGATGACTGATAATTACATTTCATGTGTTAAAATAAAAATATTTATACTGCTTTTAAATTCACAAGTAAATAGCTGTCACCATGCCAGACTATAAAAAGCTGATTTCCATATTTATATGGCATGCAGTGATGAATGGAACCACGCTAACAATCCAGTTTGGGTTTTTGTGGGGTTTGTTTTTTGTGGTGGTTTTTTTTAAACTTTTCTCAGTAAATTTTGACTTCCAAGTACTGGATTTTCAGGGTATGTTGAAATGTGTGTAATCAGCACTAGAAAAAATGGAAAAATATCAGAGTTAGATCTTGATCCCACCTGTGTCAGTGATGTACTTTTCGAAGATTTCAGTGAAACTGGTATTCTATTTCTTGGGCTTTACGTGGTGTACACATTTTTATGTCTTTCCAGAGAGGGAGATGTTGGCAGCCCTACAATAATGAGTAACACTGGCACTGGCAAACTTTCTTCTGAGGCAGGCGGGCAGCTGGTGCACTGATATGACTGTGCCTGGAGTGCTGGCCAACATTATCTCCTTTTTTCCTTGTGTACCCCCTTTTTCTATCTGAATCCATCTGTTGTCTCTTGTCTAAAACTTAGATAGCGTGCTCTGTAAGATTTAATTCAGAAGCCATCATTTTGTTTTAGATTTTAGTTGACTGCTGACCATGAAATTCTGGTCCATAATATGGGCTGCTCTGCTAATACTACTGTCTCTGTGTCTACTAAAATTAATACTAATATTCTGTGTATTTCCACTAACTCCTGTTGGTAATTTAATTTAAGCATTATGTGATTTTGTTTGAGTTTTATGTAGCAGTTATAACACACAAAGCACCAGGAGGTATTTGAATGAAAATGGAACTTCTAGTATTACTCCAGCATTGATCTCGATAGCTGTAGATGTAAGAAACTTGATAAATAAAATATTCAGTGTGCAAATTTTCTTCAGTAATCAATAAGCATCTGGAGCCATATTCATCCTAGAAATGATTTTACTGACCATAATGGATTTGCACCGAGAATTCATTTAGGCAGCATTGCTTGTGTTGTGCATAACTGTCCATTAGCCTCCTTTCTGCAGTCGGATGTTAGAAAGTTTATCCCCAAGCCTGACTTGGACCCTGATTCTGCTCATTCCCTGGTCTGTTCCTGAATATATTGTGATTAAGGGCTAGCAGTGCTGGTGGGGATAATAATCACTTCTGTGATTAACAGCTACCAAGAAGCAGGAATACTAGGTATAAAAGGAAACTCTGAGGCATAGGGAGGAGAGCAAAACCAGTAACAGGTCTGCTTGTTTGCACGTTCACTGTAGTGTGGGATGTAGTACCCTGTGTGTGATGCCCACTGCTGTTGCCATGGGGACTATGCTGAACACAGACCCTGTGTCCGCCTGGGACCTCCATCGTGTGGGGAAACCTGCAGGTGTGGTGGCCAAGGAATGGCTCCTCTCCACTTCCACGGTCTGGGACGCCACTTCCTAAGACCTGTGCATGTCCTTTCCTTTGTTTGTGATCTCTGCTGAAGTATAAATGGTGAACAAGTGAATAAAACGGAGATAAAACTGGCTGTACACATGTACACTAAGTGCTTATTGTTCAAAAATAAATACTTTAAAACATGTTCAATGAATTAAACAGTGTTGCTTTTACTATGCTGAAAGGTTGTTTGAAAAGTCCATACCTGTTGGGTAAGTAGTGCTGTTTTCTGCTTTTTCATACCTTGATTTTGGTGTATTTCAGTCTGTGCCCTAACACTTGCCCTTTTAGCTATGACCTTGAGCTGCTTTTAGGTATTTTTGTGAAACATGACTAACAAGTGATATGTTCCCTCACAGGCTGCATTTTTAACACATTTGAGGTATTATGGAGAATAAGAATGCTTGTTATTAAATGTGCTACATGCAATGCATATAGAAATACAATTAAGCCTACAAAGGTGCTTTTTGTCATTGAAGTAGGAAAAGGATAAATTAATTTACACTTATTGAATTATATTTGTCTAGAACAGCTATACATCTTTTCCTTTTTGAAATATGGCACAAGATGTATGAATGGAAGTACTTTAATCCCTGGCAGATGTTCTATTTGTGTAACACATGCCAGTTCATTATCTTATTCTAAGAGGTGCAGTTTCAATTAAAAAAATGGTAAAAAATCTGAAAATGGTCTTGAGGTTCAGTGCATATTGTAGAATTGTGTTTTCTAAGTCACAAGCACAGTGTTGAAAAAAATAAAATTTTTAGAAGTGTCTCCAATTTTTTCTCAAGACCTTTAGTCTGTTTTAAATAGCATCTGAGACTGATGCTGTGGGCCTTTTCTTGTGCCTCTGTGTCCTGATGGCACCTCTTCCATTGTTTGTGATCCCCTCCAGGAGAAGATACAGCAAGATCATTTCCTTTTTGTTGTAAAACACTGAAGATAACATTAAAACTTTTGCATGTACTCATTCAGTAAAACCTGATCACGATCCAGCAAGGCTCAGTCTTCCCGGTGTAGCAATAACGTTTGATGCTTTGCAGTCTCTGTCCCTTCATTTTCTCACCTGTTGTATCTCATTGCTCTTCATTTTAGTGTTGAGCATGACGTGATGTCTGTGACCATGTTTTTATTTATAAATACAGATTTGCCATTCTCCTTCCACTTCTGCTCTGTCATCTTTTAAACAGCAGATCATATATGTGTAGGGCTGTACTCTCTGCTCCAATAACAGGGAGTGGTAATTATATCAAAAGATGATAAAGCCAGAAAAATAAACCGATTTCTTGTGTGCCTTCACCTCAAATCTAATTAAACTGTTACATGGGTAGACATGTCTTCAATAACTGATGCTGTGATGATACTTTAGTGTATTTTACGTGTTTGTTGTTTAGTCAAAAGTCTCTGTAATCTAAGTCAGAAAGCAATGTAAGCCAAGTCTTGCTAACAACAGTATGTTAAGAAAATCAGCAAATTAAAATATTTATAAACCTTTTCCTATGATTAAAATGCTTATAGATTGAAAATGTTACAGGCAAAAGCACCGCCAGCACCGACGGCACATGCAGTGAGCTGATGTTACCTTATCTTCCCCTCCATTGTTTGAGGAGCGATTGCTCAGAGGTTACAGTATGTTGTGGACCATAATGACGGGCTGCTGCTATTGTTCTTGTGATGCGATACTTTCTGCCGAGTGTCTCGTTACTAGGAGTGGACATGGTGCATTTCACTGGGTCAAAACAATTCATTAAACTACTGCTGAGCGTCATGTTTTTCTTTGGAGCAGATTTGGGCTGTTACTGTTTTGGAGCAGAAAAATAGGAAAAAATAAGCACAAGTTAGTTTTGTAACATTTGGAAAAATTTCATTAGAATATTTGTATCTCAGAATAAACACATTTATAGAAAAATATATTCTTTGCTAAGGCAGGAAATGGTTTTTTCCTTATAATGGTTTGATCTGGTTTCATAACTCAGGTAATTAAAGCGTGTCTTTTCTGTTGTTCATTCTAGGAGGAGAGTCTCTAATATGATAATTTAAATCTTTAGAGGTATTTTTAACTGGTATTTCATTAATGATGTCTCATGGGGGAAAATAAGGAAGAATTTAAGATATCTGTTTTTAAAAAGTAGGAAAACATATGGATAAGTTCCTGATGTATTAAACTATGAAGGGAGGGTATAGGTGAACATTTGCCAGCCAGGTGCAAATTGATTCAGGTAAAACCGCTCCTCGGGAAGGATCTGTGCCACAGACAGATTAGTAACAGGACCTTACACCAGCGCAACAATAGGGTTTCTGTGGTTTGTTTTTTGTTTTTAATATGGTTGGACTCTAGCTGCTGATAGCAAAGCCCTGGCTCAGTCCTCGAGGGCTTTCACGGTGAGGTTGGAGGAACCCAGGTAACGAGGGCTTCTTCCATTTAATTCTGAAATGGGCTTGAATTCGATTCAGTGCCTGCCAGAGTTAAACCAGGCTTCACTCCTGTCTGCTGTGGTTTGTGGAGGAGAGTGATACATTCTCCATTAAGATAAAACTTTGTCTCCTTGCCATGATAAAACCAGGAGTCAGTTAATCAGACTATTTACTTCAAAAGGCTTTGGAATGTGTCCCAAAAGCAACCCCAGAAATCTTTATTCAAGTAAATAGTTTTCCTGGAGTCAGTAGACCTACTAATAAGCAACTACTCACTTGAGTAACGCAGGATTATGTTTTAATTCTGTAATTCAACTGCCCGCCTATGTTTAGTGACGTTTATTTGTAGGAATTATGCATTTTGGAAAGTGAGGTCAGCTGGAACATTTGTGGTGTTCATGTCTGCAACCCTTGATCTTGCAATGTATCAGTCACTAAAAAAAGAAGCGATTACCCAACAGTAAAAATGAAATGGTTGGTAATACTAGTGGGTGGTACCCTATGACTATTCTCAAGTGTGGGGTACAGAAATGATGCTCATTTCAAAACAATAGTAAAAAGTGCAATATCTTCTAGTAAATATTTTACAAATTCGCACTGTATCATTGGAATTTTAGTTTGATTATTTTTTTATTTTAAGAAGTAATTTTTCTGCTCCATAGAAAAAGTATTTCAATGTTTTTTTAACTTTTTATATTAAGTAAAAGTATTTGTTTCCAATGTTTTAATATCATTAATTTGGTAAAGGATTACTTCTACTACTTGTCTCCAGAATTAAGCGTAGCTTTTAATGCCAGCAATTTTAGAGCTGCATTTCATTTTTTTTTTAATCTGTCAGTGTGATTCTGTGTTATAATCCTTATTTTTCATTGATTATCTTGGATTATATCTTCCTCACAGTTTTGTTGTGTAGTATTCTGATACTGTAAAATATTATATTTGTCCTTGCCAAGTGCCTAAAAAATAGAAGCACACCAGATTTTTGTACACATTTAACATTTGTTAATCCTAACAATCACTTTGAATTATTTTCCTGCTGGAGAGGGAGAAAAAAAATGTGAATCTTAAATATACTTACATGAAAGACGCTCAGACACCACAAAGGCTAATAACTACATGAAACTAGCTAGTTAGAAAATTTTGTGTCAAACTACAAATTTACATTACCGTGATACATTTCATGAAGATATACCCTTTCCTTGTGGATCTTCTAAGGTGTATGCATGAGGAATGATCTACTGTGGCTCTTACAAAGAGGAAAAACAGACTGAAAATGAAAATATAGACTGAAAAATATAATGTCGTGGTACATTGTTGTTTACATGATCCGGTAAAGTTGTTTAAACTACCCTGTAGAATATTGGATTACTCTAACTCTTCACGGTCCTCTTAAACTAAGTGAAGTTCTTGTTCATATTTAAAGACACAGTGATGATGCATCTGTCAAATCTTACACCTATTGATGTAATATGAGCACAAGCAGAGAAAAAAGCATTTCACAGTATCCCTGAACAAAATAATCTGTGACAACTGGCAGGGTGCCATTTTTTTTAAACATAGTTGTCCCAGTTGGTTGTTTCAACAACTGTGGCACTTAAAAGAACAATATAGTTGAAAAAAACCAGTTATTTAAAAAAGAAAAACTTATGTAAACCCTAAATTGTAGTAATTATTTATGTGATTTCCTGATAAACCCTAAGTATTCTTCCACTTCTGTGTTTTTTCTGCTGCTTGATACATGAATGTCACTCTTGTCTAGTGTAGTCATACAGCCTCGCTTTGATGATGTGAAAAATAAGGGGATCAATTATTTTAGTTTGGATGAGGTATGCATTTCTGAAGACATCCTCCTGTGAATCCTGATTTGCCATGCTTTGCTTGCATCGCAGAGCAACCTAGGAATGAGCAAATGTTATTCCTTCTTGGGTGAAACTAAACCAGAAGATGTGGTCCAGCCATCAGTGGATGTTAGCATGCATTTAGTGTGGATAGGAGGTCCTGTGCATCAGCTCTACAAATTCACTTCTCTTGGGTTGCATCAGAGGAAACATCAGAGGTTTCCTGCAGTTTTGGTTTAATTTTCAGTGAAGAAACACACCCTAAGAATTCTTGAAGACTGTTTTTTTTCTTTGGTGAGTACTTTTTTTTTTTTTTAAAGCTGTAAGTCCTTCAACAGAATTGGCAGTTCATTATTTTTCTTAAGGAAAGCATTCATTACGAAGCATGAAGAGGCTGTTCAGCTCAAGTACACTACAGCCAGCTTTTATCTACCAAAAAGATTTTAAAGATTCCTTCTACATTTCTTAAGAGTTACCGTTTTGGTCACCCTGTCATTATGTTTGTGCGCAAGACGAGTTAATTTCCTAAGAGTTACCACTAACGCTTGGTAGAATGTCAGGAGGGTGTGTGAGGTTCCTTAGAACTGGGTTTTAAGGGGTGTGGAAGAAACAATCAGAAAGAAAGGCAAGGAGAAGAACATTTTCAGTCTGATTTTCTTCTTTAGAAGAGCCACAGAAGTGGATCACTCTTTGTACATATCTTGGGGCCCCACAAGGAACCACGAGGTTTTCATGAAATTGATACTGGCATGAGCATGCCCCTTGCACAAAGCCGCAGGAACCACCACTAGCCCAAGGACAGCATCTTCTGTCCTTTGCAGCTTTTAAATCCTTGGAGGAGCCAGACTGTTTAGCTTGCAAGTTAAACAGTGGGCAATAAACAAAATGTCTTTCCCCCCATCCTTTTTTTATTTTTTATTTAAGTCCTGTGTTAAAGCTGTTTTGGTAAAGACAGGAGTATTTTGATGGAAAAAATAAAGTGGAAATAAAAGCTGAAATTTGTGTTTGAATATCCCTGCTTATTTTTGCATCTGTATTTTTTATGTAAATAATGTAAATAATGTAAACTGTGTAATTTTGGATATGGCTGGCAAACAAATCTATGGGGGCGATCTGGGGAACTTTGAGCTATGTTAATCTGAATATGAGGGTAGCCAGTGGAAAGTGTCAACTTAAATTCTTAAGTTTCAAAAAAGCACTTTTTATCAGTTTAGTTCCTTTACACATTTCAGCTGGAACTTGAATCTTGAAAAGTTTTTAAACCAAATGCATCACACTGAATGCTTGTTTCTCATAATTAAGTCATACTTCAGTGACAGTTATATCAGTTAAAAGAAAAAAAAATGAAATGGCACCTTCCCCTGTTGTACCCTCCATGTGTTGATCTGTACTTGCTGCTCATACATTTCAGGTTGGGTGACTACAGCCTGGATACCTTCAGTGGTCACAACAACGTGTTGCCAGCCAGCACGCTTCTGGTTTGTTTGGATTTCATAATTTCTATCCTGAAAACTAAACTAAGTCTGCGCAGCTCTACCTACCAGCTGAGAAGGAAAAACTGCCTTCCTCTTTGTGTTGGCTCTGATGTTCATGGGGTGTTTTCCTGAGCTGATGCGTCTCACCCAAGAAAATCCTTTTTTCTGGTGGAGTTGAATCTGCTGAATGGGAGGCTCAATGCCAGTGCCCGGGGAGAGTTATCACTGGGAGAACTTAATGTGTGGAGAGCAGCTCAAGAAAATGTTAAGAGACCCGTTCTCTCCCTTTTCAGAGAGATGAACGTTGAGTGTGGCTCGCTGTTTCACGCACCCTGTGTTATTAGGACCTGGTGGATGGAATTACAGCCCTGTGGGCTTGCCTTCTCCCGTCCTTATCTTTGTGGTTTTGCTCCTCGGGGCAGCTCTAACAGCACAGCCTTGTTCAGGACTCAAGTTTGTTCAAGAATTAAGAGTCTAGCTGATATAAACAACTCATACTGGCTGTAAAAAATGTTTTGATGATATAGCTTATAGCAGTTTAATGAGTAAAACAAATTGTTCTAGCCAAAGCATTTTCTGTCTGTGTCCATGCTTGGGATTTTGATAACAAAAATAGCACAGTATGTCATTGGTAGATGTGCTGCCAAAAGCTTCTGGCCTGCGTTTGTCCTCAGATCATCTCTTTTTGCTGCATAATAGATTACATTTACAGGAAATATCTTCTTCTGTAACTTGTGCTGCTTCTTTCCAACCCAAGCATTCATACCTAACTACTGCTTATCCTGTAAAAGGTATGGAAACAGGGAGGAACAAAGAGCCCGTGGAGGTGTGTGTTTCAATGCTGGAGTTCAGGAATCTGAATGACACAGGCCTCCTTCCACTGCCTTATTTAAGTATTTTGAAACAAAACACTCCCCTCCAGATGGTATCAGCAGTCTGTATTGCTTACAGGTGTAACAGGAGTTTCCGTATTAACCATTTAGTCACCTACAAGCACAAATGTACCTGCCAAGAGAAAATAAGGACAAGGAAGTGTTTATTGGTTTTCAGATGACAAAAAAAAATCATGTGAGGCCTTCTCAGACACAGTCGTGCTTAACCTCTGATAGAAATGTTCATCAGAATGTTTAAAACTTGCTGATGCATCTTATGTAGTCTTACCACATGTTGGGGGTAGTTAAAAACTCTTCTGTGGCCAAAGTAAGCCTTGCGAGTGGTTGGCTGAAGGAGGAGATTCAGCACTTCAGCTTGCGATGGCACGAGCTGGACCTTTCGTGCTGTTCTGGCCCTTTGGTCCTAAGTATGATGAAATTTGCACTGAACACAGGGAAGCCTTTAATTGAAACAGCTCCCAAGTAAGGACAAATAATGGCTCTTCAGAGACATCCTATGCTCCACAAAAGCAACTGGAGGAGTTTCAAAGAGATTTGAGAGTTTGATTACACACTGATGATACTCCCATTGCAGGTGGTGTGGAAGTCTAGCTTGAGCTAATTATCAAAAATTGGAACGTGAGGACAAAAGTGATGGTGGTGAGATGTTTCGGGAGGCTGTGTTATTTAGCAAACATGATCAACTCCAAAATCCAGAGAGAGACCAGGATAATGGGAGAGGTTAATCACCCCAAAGTCACACTCCTTCTTTTCTAAACCTAAATTAAAATCTAATTCTGAAAGTTGGTGAAAATTGTACAAGTGGAGGATTGGATTCATAATTTTGTCTATTTTAGAGGATCAGTATCATTCAAGTTTACAGCCATATTTGGGTCATTTTGGTTATCAAAGTATGAAAGGTTCCATGGTAAAAAATAAGAAAATTGCTAGAAATAGTTCCTAAAAAATGGCTGTAAAAATGTGTCGAGACTAGTTAGTAGCTGAGAAAGGGGATTTTTTTTCAGTAGATCACAAGCGTTTATTTGGGGTGACATGTATGCCAGTTTATGTTTGCGGATGAAATACACTTGCAGACTGAATCAGCATAATGCTTTATTTTATGAAGTCAGTTTAGAGTTTGTATGGTTAAGTAATCAACAAGAATGTTTATCAACATTTAAAGTCTTTTGAAATAGATTGTATGTTAATGTCTGTCTGAATAATTCTGTAGGACATTATTTTTTAGAAGACATGTGAAGAGAAGCTTGATTAATATTTATAAAATTAGTAAGCCAGAGATGTGATGACCGGCTATTGAGAGCTATAATTTACTAACATTGACACCCACCTATTTTTCCCCACCCCTAAATTATATGTCTCATTACTTACAAGGCTGAGTATTACGGTAGTAACTCCAATGTTAGGTTTTAGTACTTCTGTACAATAACTCTGTTTTCTCCAACTAATTAATTCCAATTCTGACTTAGCATCCCGACAATCTATATTAAAAGGATTGGACCTAAATAAAGGGTAAAGTCAAGGAGACGTGTTGAAAATAGTGGGACAAGTAGTGAGAGAAAAATAGGAGAGTACGTGTAGTTGTGCAAGTAAATAAAGAAATTGTCAGTTATTTTTGGCAAGAGGTGGAGAAGCATGTGATGTCCAGTTGTAGCTGTAGCCAAGGATTTATCTTGGGGTGAACTACTTTATAGGCAAACAGTAGTTCCTTTTTTGCCCCACATCAGCTGAATACTATTTTGGGTCAGGAATGCTGTTTGCAAAAGTTGACCAGTCCTACAACCAACCACTAATATTTAAGTGATGTATAATATTAGGGGCATGTTGTTCCTGAGGGTGTATCCTGTTATTTTGTCAAGAGTTGGGCAAGGCAAAATACTGAACTGTAACGCAGGACACAAAATGGTCATTACATTTGCTCCGTCCTGTTACTTGTGTAGCAGGTGGTGTGTTAGGTGGTGTCTGGCTAATAGGGCAGGGGCTGCTCGTCAGGGAGAGATGGCAGACGGGATCTAGAAGGTTGGTGCTTCACAGTTTTTTTTCAGGGCTGGGTAGGGGATTCTCTTCATTTTATACAGCAAGATCACTTATTTAAATGAGTTTGGAGTTCACATGTTCATTTCACATTGTCATCTTGTAAGCTGCAGGTCTTGAGAGTCAGATCTTTTTCCTCGTGCCAGTTCCTTCATCACACATGTTGCGTATCTTTGAATGTTATGGGAGTTGGTAGCTAATGAGATGGGGAAGAAGAGCTCCCCATTCGGTGCTTGATGATTAGGATGGCCCTCACAGGAGGAATGTCGGGGTTTTGTAGGTGCTCCTTGGGGAGCTCTCAGAAGGCATGCGGGTGCCTTCCTCCAGGGAGTGACAGACTAGGGCGGGTAGAGGAGAGTTAGCACTGGGAGCATCTCAACTTGTCCTTACAAGGCGTCCCGGGGGGACTGTCCGCTGGGGGAGAGAAGGCCGGGGGTCCTGAGCTGCTGCTGGGGGAGAGCGGATGGCCGCACACCTGCGCGGCCCCATGGGTGCGGTAGGGCGGGATAAGCGGCACCGCCGGCGCCCAGCCGTGTCCGAGCCCGGGGAGCTGGGACCGGCGGGGGAGTGCTGTCCATGCGCTTTGGGGGCTGAGGGGGGGCTCGGGAGAAGGGAGCCCTCGCAGCGCGGGGAGAGGCGGCGGCGGCG
>VZTO01009046.1:232985-276411 GCA_013400615.1 Syrrhaptes paradoxus | reverse complement strand
AGCGCTCCGCCAGGCCTCGTCCCGCCGCTCCGGGGCCATGGGCGGCGGCGGGCGCCGCTAGGCCGCCGCGGGCAGGGCAGCGGCAGAGGCGGGAGGAGGCGGAGGCGGAGGAGGCGGCGGCCGGGGGCGGGCTGGGTCCCTCCCCGGGAAGATGAGGCGGAGGCCCGGGCTGCCGAGCGGGCTGAGCTGGGGCTCTTCCCTCTCAGCTGCCAGAACAAGATGGCAGCGGCCGAGGCGGCGGCGGCAGGAGCGGCGGGGGTGAGAGGCTGAGCCCGGCCGGAGCGGCGCTTCCCCGGGGCGCTCCCGGACATGCCCAGGGCGGCGGCGGCAGCTCCAGCTCGGACGCCAGCGCGGCCCGATCCGTGAAGGTGAGCGGCGGGGAGAGGCGCGGGGCCGTCCCCGGCAGGCGGCGAGGGGCGCTGCCTCTGCCCGCCGGCAGCTTTCGCCGCCTTTCCGCGGGGGCTCCGGGGCGAGGGGCCGGGGCGGACCTTGCGCCCTGTTCCGGGGCGCGGCGGCTGCCCTCCGCCTGGGCACCGCTGCCCTTGCCGGGGAGCGGGCAGCGCCGCTTCCCCTTCCCGGCGTCCTCGACGGCGCTCGCTTCGCCGCGTCCCCAAAGTTTCCCGTTCCCCGGTGCGCCCCGAGCCTGCCGGAGCGGCCGCCACTGCCGGGCGAGGCCGCCGCCGCTCGGCGGGGGGAGGCGTGGCTGCCCGCCTCACCCGNGGCCGCTTCCCCCGCGCCGCGCGGGGGGTCCCGCGGGTGGCGCCCGGGCGCGGCAGCGGCTGCTCCCGTTGCGGGTCTTGCTCCTGGCGGCTCCTCGCAGCCCCGGCGGGACCCGACCCCCGTCCCTCGGCCTGACCCCAGGGAAGAGACCCGCGGGACCCCATTCTCCTGCGCTGTGGGGAAAGTTGGTGCTGGGGCGGGGGGAGCAGCCGGTGCTGAGGGCCCGGGATAAATAAAAACAACTGGAAAGGAAGTTGACGCTTCAAAATTTGGTCAGTTCCCAAGAACTGTCTCTGTGAAAATAGAGGAGGTTGTTGCTGGTGGCTTTAACGTAACGATTGCAGCAGGGCTTGTGCTGGGTTCGTTCTGGTTCTTGATTCATCGTGGTATCGATTATAGAACTGGCAGATGCATTTGCGTGTGTTGTGGCACTGTAGGAAAGAGTTATTTTATTTTTTTTTATCTTTATTTACATTAAGCCGTTAATGGTCAGTGCTGTGTGCTTACAAATATATAAATATCTTTCTTCTGAGGCTATACTTTTGTTACTAACTGTTGCGTCCGACTTAAAATGTCAGTGCCAAAAACTGCGATGGTTTCCTTTTTTGTTAACTTGGTAAGTTGTTTTGAGACTCCCAGGCTTGCCTTCCCAGAAATTATGTGGCTCTGATGTTTTTGCATCTTCCTGCTTGTCTATAGCCTTGTTTATTTCAGTTACTTTAGTATCTTTAAATTTATCGAAATCGCGTTATTAACAAGAGAGACAGTTATATTAAGTAGAGCTGCAGTTGTTGATAACAGTGCATATTTCTGTAATTATTTCCCCCCCCAGTATTACCTCCCATTACATCATTTACAAAAATTTTACGCTTTGATTGATTTCACACAAAGTAGAAAAGCTTGGCTGGACTGTGACAACTTACTTCCTGATATAACAATAATTCCGTAACAGAGTTAATTTACTAAAGGTTTCTATAGACTAAGTTTAAAATTCACACAGTAACTGTCTAATAAGTGTGGCAGCCAGCAAAGAGATTAATTAAGCACCTGGAAAATAGGTCAAGACTGTATTACAAAGTGGCACGGTGAGATCGCAAATAAATAGAGCAAAGTGTTAACGTGGACTTACTGGGAGAAAACTGATACTGATATAACAGCAGTGACTGCTTTATCTGTGCTGCGGCGAGCCATTTATGGTAGCGCACGGTGAAGTGATGTTTATAATCACGTAAAACAGGAATTAGAGTTTTCATTTAACGCGCTTGTTACCGGGAGCTTCTGTTGTAGTGTGAGTTCTGCTGCTTGCTCAGGGCATGGCATTGGCTGTGCTTGTAAATTATTTTTTTGTAGATACATTTGGCTAGATGCTGTAATTTGGGCTGTGGGGGTGGTGTGTGGCTTTCTGGGTTTGAGGACACTTTGTGATCAGAGAGATTCCGTCAGCTGGAATAGTGTTTCATTTAAAAATTGCTTGGGAAGCTACCTGTGACCTGGAGTCTCTGCTGGTGCGTGTGATTTTTCTTTGTTTCGGGGTTTTTTGTGTTTGCATGTTTCCTCCTTCCTATCTTTCAAACAGCCACCTACAGAAACAGGGAAATGAGATGGGCTCCTGCGTTACAAGATGCCAGAGTCAAAGATAGGGCGTGGGGAGGAAAAGTGAGCTTTCAACTCATCTTACAGAAGTTAACACAACTGATAGAAGTGTTAGAATTTGCGTGTACTGCTTTTCTTGTTGTGTGCTCCAATTTATAGCAGTTGCTTCAAACAAATGTTGGTTTAGTGGTGGTTTTTCAAGAAGCGTCTGTGGGATTGATTGTATCCATTAAAGGTGACGGGAGGCTGAGCGGCACTTCTGGAGGCAGAGGGTTAGCTTACTGGCTCCTGGGTAGTACAGAATTAACTATGCTTAATTCTCATGAAAATCACAACATAAACATGTGGGAATATTGGGCTGTGCTTCTCCAAGCTTGTGTGTTTAGGGATGTACCTCTCTATAGTATTTTAAGGGATTGCACTCTTACTGTTTTAAAAATAGTTTCCTTTATAACAGTGTGTATTCTCTTTCTTGTGTTTTCCATTCTGGCAGTATGCTGATCATAACAACAAAGATCCTTTTGACAAAACACTGTATTTTTAAACAGGAATTTTGTAGTTGGCTTCCTTGGAGGGTGGGGGAAAGAAAAGCATTGGTAACGGGCACAGGCTGTCATTTGAGGCTGAACATGTATTTCAGAGGAATGTTAAATACAGAAGGAAAACTTCTTTTAGTTGAGCTCAATTTCCCTGTTGCCGCATGTGGCCCGTGGGGTATTGTGGCACACGGCTGCTGTGCGCGTACAGAATAGTTGCTGTAGGCAGGATCACTTTCTGCACAGAACTTTGTGGAAAAAAGCAGAGAGCATCCATGCTTTTTTATTTTTTATCGGACAGGCCTTAGCCTCACTGATGATATAGTTATTTCATTCCACGTGCAGAAGCCCTGCAGCTGAGGTGGACTGCTTGGCTGGCTAACGGGAGCGTGAAAGGGGTAGAGCAGCCTGGGGGTCAACTGGTGATACTCCATCGAGGGAAGAAGAAACGTGGAAACAGGATGTCCTCCTGGCAATGCCATCTCTCCACAGTTACGTGTTTACTGTTGCATTTTGTGAAGTAGTATCCACCTTTCATACCATGAAAAAGCTTGTTTGTACCTCTTTGTGTTTTCTGAGTTTCTTCCGTTCCCTGATGATGTTACAGTGCAGTTACAGGAGAATTGCAGAAGTCTTGGCATAGGGTTACTTTGATGAAGAAAACATCCTTAGCACTTCTCCGTTGAAACTGTGAAGCTCCTGTAGACAGGTTATGTAAATTTACAGCTGGTCAATTACTTATTTTCAGCTGGTCTAACTATTACATTTTCTTAAAATAAAGGGAGTAAGAGTTGAGCTCCTTGCTGGGGAGCCTCTCCTAAGTTAATGTCTCTGTTCCTAAGTCACTGGAATATTATTTTTACTTCTTCAGATCTCTTGACTGCAAGTCTGAGATGGAGCAGAAAATATGTATTACCTTCAACCCAGGAAGAAAAGCTCATTCTTGGGGTGAAGTATGAGATAGATCTGTAGGTATCTGAAACTGTATTTCAGAAGTCTGGTTGGGTTGTGCGTCAGATGGGACATGAAGAAATTACCAAGGATGAGCACAGAGCATGTTCGAGATGGCTGGTGAGTGTGCAGTGCGCCTTGAATGACAACGTTAACGATGGTTAAAGCAGCTTTCGATAGCTAGTGCTACAAAATGGGTTAGCCATGGGTTACCTTTCCTGTCTTCTGTAAGCAGTGAACACCCTCTATTTGACCTGAAATAACCTATACTGAAGTATAAAGCCTGGAAAATCCCACTACCTGTTCTCAGCTTCCCCTGCCTCCCTCTATAGACCATTTTAATTTAGAGCCTCTGTCTGGTTCACAGATTTCTAGAGAAATTGAAGCTATGTTTCTCTTCAGAGGTGCTAACTTTTGAGTGACAGATGAGCACAACATGTAACTGTGAAAGTGTGGTTTTAGCCTGTGACTTTATTTGATAGCGTAGAATTTTCTACAAGGCAGGTACTTCTGGGTGTTATTTATTTATTTTTTTTTTTAATTCAACTGTTTTATTTCAATATAGTAAATGCTGGGAAAGATGGTAACAATTGGTGTATTGGTTTTAGATGCAGTTTGGGGATAATCAGTTTTGTGTGTTTTTTCACTTTATGTCACTTTTTTTATATAGTGTCTTAATATTCCACTTCAATTTTGAGAGTGGACAACTTTTGGACAAAATGGGGTTGATCTCTAGCTTAGCAATTTGGCTTGAAAATGAAAGAGCGAAATAACTGGAATGTTCTTTAAGCAAGTCAATTCAAGTAGTTTAGTTCTAATCAGTTTAATTTCAAAATATTTCTCCCTGTGTTATTAACTTCACATATTTCATAGTCCCAGCGTTATGTAAACTTTTTGTACAGTTTCTTTTCACCTTGTGTTTCCAGAAAAAATTTGAAAATATTCCCTTTTGGAAGCAATGTCACTTCAACAGCTCTATTGAGCTCTATTGTACCCTTCAATATTTGGATTTAACAGGATGAAACCTGTTCAAGTTGCAAAATGCAACAATACAAGAAGGTGCAGTGAAATATCCAAAGACAAAGCAGATAAATATTTTCATACACTTTTAGTATGATGAAAGCTGCAGCAACTATCACAATATTAAAAAGATAATTGGATACTTATGCACAGAGAATGATTATTGCATGTTATGAGTGCCACTCCCCTCAAAAAAAACTATTTTAAAAATCTGTAATCTTAAACTCGTGACTCTTTCATTCTTACTAAAATAATTTAACAGTTTTAGAAAACTATTTTAGTGCTTTTTAAAGCACGTTACAAATGAAATATGGTTAATGCTTTTCATGTAAACAGTCAGCTATCATCAAGTGAAAATCCCTTCATAGTTGTTTAAACTTTGCTTGCTGAATATGTACAGCACGGCAGTAACTACCCGTTCAGAATAAGTGGTGGGAAATTTAGGGATAAGGAAGTCCAGGTTCCTGTGCAGAGTCCCATTAACACCATCCTGCAGAGGAAGGTGCGGCTGCAGGTCGGGGATGCTCACAGCCATTTCCAAGCCCGTTGGAAACCACTCTCTGACCCACCAACCTGAGTGTTTCTTACTTTCTCTGTGCTGGAGGCTGAGCTCTTTCAGGTCACTCCATTGTGTTGTCCTGCAGCTGTTTCTATCTTAACTTCCAAGGCAGGAGATTGGCGAGAATTTAAATTGCTTTGGGGCAAGTGGCGTCCAGTACCTGAGAAAACTTGCTTTGGGTTATTTTAAGAGTTTCTTTAGTTCTACTTGACTCTTGGGTAGAAGGTGAATCATGAGGTGGAAGCGGGTCTCCTTATCTTGAGCTCCCCTTGTCTTGAAGCATGATAAAGGGAGATAGCAAAACTGGTCCCTGGGCAGGAAAACTCCTGGTTGGAAGACCTTCAACTGGGACTGTGATAACCGATGGAGGTGTGCTTTGTGCAGGGCTGGAGTGTCTTCATTGGGAAGATGTTTGCTGCTTTTGCTGGTGTGAGCAGATCCCTCCAGGCCTGCTCTCTAGGGTCTCTGGATGTGAACTGACATCTGAGCATTTCCCCAGTCTCGCTGATATTGACTCAAAGAAGTGCCTGCCCTCAGAAAAGAGGTAGCCTGGGCTCAAGGCCTGAATGAGAAGGTTGTTGGATAAATGCAAAAGCACAGAGGGAAAATGAACTGTAATGCTGATAATCCATACAAGATTTATTGTAAGGGAAGCAGAGAAACTTTTTTTTTTTTACTGGCAATTTAAGCTTGCTCTGCAAGGTAGGAGTAACGGCCAGCATCGGTTATTCATAAAAATTAGCTATATGCACAGTTTTATCTGAAGTATTTTAGTAATTTACTTTTTCATGTGCAGATACAAAAACACATTTCTTGTCTCATGTTTCCACAATCTCTGTTGTTTACTACTTTGTTTTGGTCCTTTGCCAGTGTTTACAAAACATGGTGTGTTAACCTTTGCCTTATTCCACCAGTTTGAGTGAAATGTGCTCGTTTTTTCCCTCTTCTGTATGGTGCAGGCTTTGACTGCATTGGTACACAACAATTGGTGGAACTTGCACAGTTTCCAGAAAGCTTTTTATTGGTTTCTTGTAAGATATCTTTTTGCCTTTTTGACTGAAAAGCTGTTAATGTGCATCATTGCCTTGTAAACCTCTTCCTTCCTGTCTTTTCCTAGAAACTTAGGTCATCTGGTATTTCCTACCCCTTTCCTTTAAATTATTCTGCGTGGTTTTTTTTTTAATTATTGGAATTGCTTTTTTGTCTAAAATGTCTCTCTTTTAGTTGAGAAGTTTTTTTCCACAGCTTGTTTCTGAAAATTTAAACTATTTATAGGGATAGAGGAGCTCCTTGCAGTATCTTTATTTTTCATCACTTAAATCTATTTAATGTGGGAATTTTGGAGTTTGGGATCTTACTTGTGAAGCTCTTTGGAAGGAACAGGCTTTGTTCCTAAAATAAGAAAAAAGCTCTTTGTCTCCTCTTTCCTTATCTATTAATATCAACTTATTTTGTGATTCAAGAAGTTCATTGGTATTCAGCCTAGTAGGAATGGATTGGTTTAATGATATTCTAAAGGAGTTTTTTAATACCTTTCTTTTATGGCTTTTGAAATGATGCTGTGGGCTAACGTCTTCTTTTGACTGTGCCAGCTCTGAGCCCTGCAAGAGGACGTTGTGGGAGTTCCTTCTCGATAAATATTTTGGGAGCTCTTTGCAACAAGTGCTCTTTGAGACTAAATCTGTTTTCAAACTCGGTTGAAGAGTTATCTAAACTTTGTTTTAAAAATTAAAACAGGAGTGAATGTTAAAAGTTTATTTATTCTGCAAATAGAAAGATTATTAAATATGGAAGGGAAACACAACAGAGGAAAAAAACTGTTGTTCATTTCTCAGTACTATGCTCTAGGCAGTGTGGTCATATGCTGCATGTAATCTTGCCTTTCCTTTTGCCCATCTTCCCATGTAGTTAAATCAGAAAGTTCCCCTGCATAGGGGAGAGGGAGAAATTTCTTGCACTGTTGACTTTGGGAAACATTATAATATGGGTTATTGAAGTTATTGATTGGTTAGGAGTCCAAAGGCTGAGCCTTCTGTGAGAGAATATGCATTTCTAAGGCAGTGATTTTTGCCTGTAGGAAATGCTCCTTCCTCCACGTCTTTAGAACTCTGAAAGAAGTGGTAAGCACCTGTTTTCCCTGTGTGCTGTATTGTTCTGCATATGCCAGGTCTAATCTGTACAGCTGTTTTCAGTGAGCAACCAATGCTGTCTTCTTGATGTTGTTGCTTACAGTGAAAGAAAAACAGCTGTTATGTAAAAGCAAAATATCAAAAACACAGTTTTAAGTAAGTAATTTGTATTCTTAAAAAAATTAGGACTTTGAAGAGTTTTCATTCTGCATAAAAACCCCTTCAAACATATACTTACTGGTGTGTATGTGTCTATATATGTCTGTGTGTGTATATGCCACAGTCAGTGTTGTTTGAACACTGTTACTGGCTGTGGGTGAAGGGACTGGCCTGAAAACTGATCTGAAAGAGAAATCAAGAGAAGTGTGTTGGATTAGATGTCTTAATTCTTTTACAGTTAAGTCAGATTTAAAACAAAAAGACTGAAGTTCTTATTTACTGTAACATTTCCATTGCAGAAGTAATTTGAATATGATCTGTCTTGGCATCTCGGTAACTGCTTGATAACCAAGTTCTTGTTGGTCCTGTTGGAAGAGTGGTTATAATTTTTCATGTGTTTGGGGGAAGATCTAGCTCAAACGTTCCTTATTGCTTGGTAATGCTTAATGGGCAGGAAACAGTTTCATACACCTCCTGAACCATGCTCTTTTGGTACAGTAGACCCTGATTCGCAAATTTTTGCACCACATGTCAGATGCAATGAGCTCGACAGGTCATTTGTGCACACACTGTTAAAAACTTAATGTCCTGTGGGAGAATGGTCATATTGCATCGCTGTACTGATGCGTGCTTTGTCTAGCTGGAAATCTTTTATAGTAAGAGGGTGAAAGATAATTTTGAACGAACCTTGTCCACCTTTAGTAGTTCAGAGGATCTGATGAAGAATCAGCTTTATGTAAGTGGGACCCCTTCACGGGCATGCAGATGTTCTGGCATAGCAGCCATTCTGTGGAGGTGTAGTAGCAACGAGAGAAATAGCCATCTAGATTTATACTCTTACAGGACTGCATTTAATATTGTCTACAGTTACTCCACAATGAAACTTCCAGATACATTTCTTAGCTGTGTTGGTCTGCTCCTAATTCTGACAAAAGTCCAGGAGACTAAGAATGCAAAATTAATCAATGAAATAAAAATAAAGGGGCTGGAAATAAGAAAGGAAAATGGCATACATATTTGTTTAGGATTTTTTTAATTTAGGGAAAAAAGCAAACAAAAATGGCATTTGAACAGGTAGTTTACCAAGAGGCAGGTTGAACTAAACCCCTCCATCAAATTTTATCCCTATTTTATGTGAGGTGGCAAAATCTTTGAGCAATACTTGCAGCAATGGAAAAAGCGTGGCTCTATGTCTTACCTCTCAGCTCACCTTGAGCTCTCTCACTGCGTTGGAGAGTGACAGACAGTAGCAACAGTTTGAAGACAAACCTAGCAACAGTTTGAAGACAGACCTGGGCATGGTGCTGTCGTGCAGAACCCGAAGGCATGGGCTCTCCTAAACACTCCTGGTTGGGGACTTTTATTTCAGTGTGCCTACTGTTTTCAGGTTCAAAAAGAATTAATCTTCTAAAAGACGAGATTAGGCTGATGAAGCCCCGGCTGGTTGAAATGCGCCGTTTGTGTTGATGGTGGCACATTCTGATTTGGAGAGTGTGCTCTCTTTTGGGGCTGATGGCTGCTACTGGGCTGCTTGTGTGTTCTTTTCAGTTGCGTAACATCTTCTTGCCCAGTAGAAAAAGAAGTGCTTGAAGTATTGTTCAATTTGTCTTTTTAACTCTAATTGCAGTCATATTGGCATCACAAGATTTAGTTTTTGGTATTTGTGGAAAATATGAATATAGTGATTGTATTCGTCAGTACTGCTGCTGGTACAAATGACAGCATTGAGTCACAGGAGTTCACTCTGATATTTTATGTAAAATATATTTGTGTTCAGTGTATGGCGTTGGTTCTTTTTCCAAGTATTGAGACAATGGTGCAATTGAGACTAGTCTGTATCACACTTAAGTGAACTTATATTTTCAGTTTCTAGTATCAATGTAGCATTAATAGTGTCCTATTAAAAAAAATCTCAAATGTTGTACAAATCTAAAGCCAGCCTTGCAACATTTTTCTTAGGCAGGTAGTATCAGCAGTTTACAACTGCAAAATTGGATCATTTTCTTATTTGCTTCTTACTTCAGATTTAAAACAGCTTGGAACCAACCTCTGGCCTTCCAGCCTCGGCCTTCCAGCCTCAACCTTCGCCTCTGGTCTGTGCAGGACTGAGGTTTCGTCTCGGGGAAAGGCTACCATCAGCTCAGCTCAATTTTGTTCCTGTGAAATGGGCCAGAATTCTTGAGCTCTGAAATGTCTTCTGTGTTTTAATTGAAGAGCATAATCACTGCTTTTGTCGTTAAACTTCTGGGTCTCTGGTTGTTCCCCCTAGACCCGGGTGTGGGGTTCTTGGGTGAGCTGTTGTCAGAACCGCCTCTGTAGAGGTGCCTCTGCGTCTCGCTGCTCTCCGTGGAGGAGCGTGCGTGCGCCTGTGCGGTTCCTGCCCAGCATTGCCTCCCTGGTTATGCAAGGAAACAATTCACATGGCACGTGTGACTTGGAACACCTCGGTGCTTTCTCCTTTGCCCTGTCCCTTCCCTTCCATGGGTCAGAGATCTGTTTGCAGGCTGGTTTTGAGGTGGCTGGGGGTGGGATTCCCTGGGCTTGTATCTCCTGATGCTTTGCACTTTCTGTGGATGTGTTTTTCTGTATGAATTGCGAGATACCTCAATTGCCAGTGCTTTGCTATGAGTTGTACAGCTGGAGTAAGGGAATTCCTCAGGGTGAACACTTAATGGGTATGAAAGCTCTCACATCAGTACAACTTGTTCGGCTACGTATCCAAAATAAAGAATAACATAGAAGCGCTGCTACTACCAGTAATAAGGCTGCTTCTTGGGGGAAAGAGAGAGCAACTAACTCAGCTTTGCCAAGTAACTTAAAGTTGGGGAGTAACTAATAGAAAAAGAACAATTTTTTTTTACCTGGGAAAAATGTCAGTATCCTTATGGCATTTTCAAAGTGATGAATAATGTAAATAAAACACTTCATAAGTGCTACTGCGCAAATGGTGCATTTGCTGGAAGCGACTGAGCTTGTAGAAAGCTTCCCTTGATGCCCAGCTGTGCTGTGAGAAGGTGTGCAAGTGTGTTGGAACTGGTTCTCACCGATGGAGGCCTGAAAGAGGTTGGAAAACAAGTTTTCTTGAGTTAAATTGTAACTACAGTGTTGGGTGGCTGCCACCGGCTAGGCTTTGCTTGCTGGGGATTTTACTACACCAGCAGCAAATGTGATTGTGCTTCTTGGGGCATTTAAAAGGGGCTGTTTATTTAGCAGAAGGATTGAGGGTGTAGCGTAGCAATTTCTGTTTAGCTCCCCTGCAGTGGTGTTGCTAACTACTTACTCTGCTACACTCCCCATTATCCAGTCATGAGGAAATGTCAATTTATAGTTAATTATTAATGGTGGTCAGGCCTGGAACAGCGTGTTCTTCTCAAGGTTGTTAGACCGCCAGATTGGCCGCCTTGATGAATTTGCCTAGGACTGCTTAAGAAGGTTGGGGATGCAATTTGAAGAATCTAGTAAAGGGCATTGTTACAACTAGGTGAACATTAGCAGGACATTACCAGCAGGGCTCTGTTTCACTGAGCAATGTTTGTGTGGTTTTCTATTGACTTTCTGCAGAGAGAGGCTTGGCTGGGAGGGGGATAGACTGTGAAGTGTCTCTTGTTTATTGTCATTATTTTGTGAAAAGTGTTTATTCATTTATTTAAATTAATTTACTAATTTAAAAAGTGTTTACTTCATTACTTCGTGCTCTCTTCAGAAACACAGAATTTACAGTCTTAGCTCTGATCAAAATTCACACCTTTTGTTTAAGTTAATGTTTAATAAGCCAAGTGCAGTTCTCTTTGCTTCAAACTGAGAGCCAAGAAGACTTATTTCCTTCAAAGGGACCCTGTGTAGAGCTGATAATAGTTGGTAGGTATCTCGAGGCAGGCTTTCTTCTCCACATCCCCTACAAGCTCCCCCAGAGCAAAGCAAGCTGGAGAACTCTGGAGCCAACTTCAGCTTGTGCATGCCACTGCCCTGGAGCGGTCACTGCGCTGGAGTGAAGTTGTCGTGGTCATCTTGCCCTTGGAGAAGGAGAAGAGGGTTTGAAAATGTGTGT
The DNA here is from genome assembly GCA_013400615.1 of Syrrhaptes paradoxus. Taxonomy (NCBI): domain Eukaryota; kingdom Metazoa; phylum Chordata; class Aves; order Pterocliformes; family Pteroclidae; genus Syrrhaptes; species Syrrhaptes paradoxus. The sequence continues at coordinate 264,696 of VZTO01009046.1, read as the reverse complement.
AGGGGGAACAGACAGACTTCCCTGAGATTCAAACTGAAAATTGAGTCTGAAGCTACTCCAGTAGCTGGAGGCTGCCTGGGGATTGCGCTCTTCAGTCCATCTTCTCATGGTTTTGTTTACTCTGCTTTGGTTTGCGTCCTGGAGTGGTCTTTTAGTGCACACATTTGGTTTTTGTTTTAAATGAAATTTAACTGGAAGATGTGCTCCAGCTGGTCATGAATGTTCAGGCTCAAGTACCCTCCCCAAAATGAACACAGAATAAGTTGGGTTTTTTCCCTTCCCTTTAGCACCAGCTGCTTTGCGCTACACATCCCTCTCTTGTCATGCTGCTGGACTTGTGAGTGTAGATACAGTCTGACAAACCTCAGTTTGTATGAGGAAGCCGGAGTCGTCTCGATAAGAAATGTGCAGAAAGATGTATGAGCTCAGTGAAGTGATTTGTGACAAGGCAGGGAAAAGAAAGATACACTCTGTGGTAGGTGAAAATGTGTAGTGTATTATTTTCTTTTATCAGAAGACCTGTGAAAAAAAACCCCAACCCAATCCTGCAACCCAGTAACTCTACTCTTTCCAATGTAGTTATCTGTAGGATTACATTGTAACCTGAGTCCTCCAAAATAGTAAAAACCAACAACCAAACCTAACAAAAAACAGTTTCTGAGGTTGTATGTTTTACTTCTCTCATGTGCATGCATGTGAAGGAGGTGTAAGTAGGGATTCTGGTGGAAGAAACAAGCAGAGTTCTTTTAGCAGGAACCTTGAAAAGATTTTAGGAAAAACTATTATTTTTGAGACTTTAGTATCTTTGGAGTAAATGTGGCAAATTTGGTATTTGAGTCATCCCAGAAGAACTGGAAGAACAGCAGGTTTGGCTTGGCCTGAGCTGCGCGGGTGGCACTGGAAGCTCCAGGGCAGTCAGTGAGAGTTGAATTTGGAGCTCTAAGTACTGTGATCAGGATAAATGATTCCTTTAAATATAATTATTATAGAAAAGAGTCTCATAGTCTCATAGTCAATAATATGCTTATGCTGTGCACCAGGCACTTTGTAATGGGGTACGTTATTTAGGAGAGAATTTTTACCTGTGTTTTGAGGTTGAGAGTTGATCTTAAATCCTTGGATGGCGCAGGAGGCCAGTGGCAGTCCCATAATGTCTGTGGTGGGGAGAGAGCCCAGCTGCCAGCGCTCTCCAGCTTTCTACATCGTCTGGTGCTGGGCAGACAACTATGGAAAGGAAAGGGCTTTGAAGTTTTCTTCTGCTGTTGGGGCAAAAACCATTTTAGGATGCTAAACTGAGGTGATGGTATGATTATTTTAATCACTCTTAAGATGTTTAAATGTTTAATTTGCATAAATCAAATCACAGCTTCAGGATAATTATGCCGTGCATTTGGTTGAATTTTCGTTTGATCAGAGTCATTGCAGTGTCTGGCTCAAGTTTTATGTGACTCATCTGCAGTTTGAATACCTATTGCCAGAATCTTCATGTGCTTGGTATGAAAAAGTGATTTAATTGAAATATTAATATTGAATTTGTCTCTGAGAGCTGATTGGACTGGCATAAGCCATAACTTCCCTGAAATCTTGTAATAATTTACACTGGGGTCCATCCAGTGCCTATTTCTGAGTGTTTATCATTACATGTCAGGAAAGTTTAAGGCTGGTGTTTGAGGAATCTGGAAGCGGATGCAGCAAGTCAGCGCAGAGGCGAGAGATGGGGTCTGTGCATTTCAAATGGAATTGAGGTTCCTTGTCATACGTGTGGGGTAGGTGCCGCTGCCATTGTTCTCCTCCCTCCAATGTTATGCTGGCATGCTCTGCCTCATGTCTGGGAAAGGGAGTTATGGTGTGGAGCATGACCCTGGACGGACTTGTGGCTCTGCTCTCCGCAGAGCTGGTGGCCCAAGTCAGGGTGAATTCGGGGAGGCAGTGGGACTAGTCCTGTGCTGTCGCATGGGCTATGCAGAAGGGGGCTGCTGTGCTCGGGGGCTTCCCGGGCTGGCAAACTGCCCTCTTGTGCAAAACTGTTCGTCATTTCTGATTTGAGGCTCAGGTGTTCTTTCTGAGAGGCTGTACAGGTGTAGCCTTCCGAAAATGTGTTGACCTCAAGAAAGGAGAAATTTTCATCTCTACCTTACTGGGAATTTGAAAGTTAAAATTATCCATAGCCTTTTATTCCACCTTTCACTTCTCTTGCAGCAAGGAAGTAATTGTGTTGGCAGAAAAAAATATGAAAAAATATAAACAGAACATAGAAAAATGTTCACTTGAAAATATGTTTTCTGTGAGAAGTCTGTCCTTTTACATTCTCTACCTACAGTTATCACCCCAGCTTTCAGAGATGATCTAGAGCAGGGGTGTATTTTGTAGATCTGTCGATTATACTTAGTTAATTTAACAGGTTACCTTAGAGTGCAAGTTTTCTGTGGCCCAGCTAATGGAATTAGAATATCTGAAAATGTGAGGTTAATATTTGGTTTCCAAATCTGAATTGAAGGGAGGAAAAAAAAAAATTGATGCCTCTGCTCTCTGTAACTGCGCAAGCTTCTGCAACAGGATGGTATGTAACTTGGAGAAAGCCCTTGGCTTTTGTGAATGGGTTAGACTACTGTAACTGTTAATTTACTTAGAAAATGCAAATGTTTATGGGAACGTACACATGCCCCTTAGGTATTTTGAACTCCGTCACACAGCCTGATGACTTTCATGGTGAATTTCTTGGAGCAGTGACAGTCGTATCAGTTGTCTGTCGGCTCTCAGAAGCCCAATGGTGCTTATGATGAGTAAGTTGGGTGCCTTGTATAAGCAGCAGCATCGGCTCACAATTAAGAGCTTTTAAGTTATTTTACATTGTTATTAATAAATATCTGTATTGGTTTTTTAACACTATGGTACTTTTGTATGTAGAAATGCTGGGGGTTTTTCAATGAAAGCTGAGTTTTTAATAGCACAAAGGTAGTTGCCGCACTTACAGAATTACTAATAGTGGCCTGCTGTGGACAATCTCAGTCCTGCCCTGTGCAACCAGCAAAAACTCTTACTGCAATAACCTGCTGCTGCTGCGATCCTTGTGTGCTGAAGAGTATGAGCCAGTAAGGCATGAGGACCTTGCAATGGGCCATAAAAAAATAAATACGAACTAACTTCAGGTTAGCTCGTTTGGAAAATATACTCTTGTCCTGTTCTTTTTTTTTTTTTTTAGATGAGGAAGCTGCTGTAAAGCTTGGAAAAGTGGATGTAGGATTCTTACTTGCTTTTGCTTTTTCTCTCCCTCTGTAGGTATGGCCTCACAAGTCTTGGTCTATCCACCATATGTTTATCAAACCCAGTCAAGTGCCTTTTGTAGTGTGAAGAAACTCAAACTAGAACCAAGCAGTTGTGTGTACCACGAAAGAACCTACCCGCAAATCTATGTGAATGGTAAAAACTTTGGAATTTCTCCCCACAGGGTTAGTGCGTACTTTCAGACTAAAAACCCATTTGACAGACCTCGAGGACAGAACTTTTTGTTGCAGTCAAATGCTGTTGCTTTAAAAAATATTGCAGGTGCTACAAAAGCGTTAGCAGCGCGGGCGCAGCAAGCTCAGTTAGAGGCACCTCGGACTGGGACGCAAGGAAGCCGATCAGATATCCTGGAAGGACCCCAGCGATGTGGATTGAAGCGTAAGAGTGAAGAGCTGGATAATCAAAACAGCACGATGCAGATTGTTGATGAACTGTCCATCCTGCCTGCAATGTTGCAAACCAACGTAGGGAACCCAGTGACGGTTGTGACAACGGCTGCAACTTCAAAACCAAGTGGTACAAGTGGAGATGGAGATTACCAGTTAGTGCAGCATGAGGTATTGTGCTCTGTGAAAAACACTTACGAGGTTCTTGATTTCCTTGGGCGAGGGACCTTTGGACAAGTCGTGAAGTGCTGGAAAAGGGGGACAAATGAGATTGTGGCAATCAAAATCTTGAAGAATCATCCTTCGTATGCACGCCAAGGACAAATAGAAGTGAGCATATTAGCGAGACTAAGTACTGAAAATGCTGATGAATTTAACTTTGTGAGAGCCTACGAATGCTTTCAGCATCGTAACCATACTTGCCTGGTTTTTGAGATGTTGGAACAGAATTTGTACGACTTCCTGAAGCAAAACAAATTCAGCCCTCTGCAACTGAAAGTAATACGGCCTATTCTGCAACAGGTGGCCACTGCACTGAAAAAACTAAAAAGTCTGGGTTTAATCCATGCTGACCTCAAACCAGAGAACATTATGTTGGTGGATCCTGTTCGGCAGCCTTACCGGGTTAAAGTAATAGATTTTGGGTCTGCCAGCCATGTATCAAAGACTATTTGCTCAACATATTTACAATCTCGGTATTACAGGTAGGTCTCTTTTACTTTTGTTTTTAATTTTCAATGAGACAAAGTTTTAGCATTTATTGAAGTTACTGGCTTAAATAATTAATTTTCCAGACAACTAATCAGAATGATTTGGAAAACATAAGGACCATCTAAGAATGTAGGCTGTACTAAGGTTAAGTGATGGGTTATCATTTTAAATGTGAATAGTTGCTTTGAATGGTTTTATAGTGTTATGTTTTTCTAGGAGTATGTTTTATGTTGTACTCTGAATTAATCACTTACTGTTATTTTGAGACCTCCGAAACTTTTTTTAAAAGAAAAATGGAAGAAAAATTAGCTTTCACTTGCTTGATTAAGATGCCTTTCCTGCTGTCCTAACATGATGGATTTGTTTCTGTAAGCAGCTGGACGATGTACTAGAAGTGCAATATTTTTATATCCTGTTGCCAAAGATTATGTAAATGTTTCTGTTTTTCTCCAGCACTTGTAAATATTTTGCCTAGTTCTTATAAAGTCCATCCTGAGTGAATGCCTTCAGCAGCTATGAACTTCTGGAGTCAGTGAGTGATAGGATACTTAAATGTTTAAGGTGATACTGGGCGGGCATTTAATGTCATTTTGGTACATGGTCACATTGGCCTCAAAGGGATCTGTATTTTTGATATTATTTTGTTCATGTTTTTTAATCCTTTCTTTGTATAGTTATCCAATTTGTGTGACATTTAAAGGCTATTAATTTTAGCATCTGAGGTCCTTTTGTTTTCTTTATGAGCTGAACTTGTCTTAGTTGAAGACCTTCTTCAGTTCTGCTTTGCATCACTGGCAATAGTATGTCCTGTGTATTGCCTGTCTGCCAATTCAGTAAAAAGCTAGTAAACTAGGACAATGAGTAATCTGAAGAACACTTTAAATATTTTAAAACTATTCATGTTGAAAGTGAAAACTTGTGCAGTGCAGTTCTTGGCTTGATGAAATTAGCGACTGGAGTTCATGCCAGAATAATCTATTTTTTGACTGTAGCTTGTAAACAAGAACACTTCATGTACAGTACCCATATAAAATATTCAAATTCGTCACCTGCATATCTCTGTTATGTAATTGCAAACTGCAGCTAAGGGTTTAAAAACTACACAGGGTTCATCAACAGAAAACTAAATGGGGAAACCGTATGGATTGATGCCTACCCACGTTATACAAAAATGTGCACAAGAGGAAATAAGAAATTGGGTAACTTGGGAGTTCATTTTGGTGTAACAGCTGTACACCACTCAAGATACAGTATTTTTGGGCCCCTCAGGAGAAAAATGGGCAAGTGTTGAGAAGGCAGCATGGATTCTGCAAGGTTCTAGACAAATGCAAGTGTCTTATCGTCAGCTGTTCTGTACAAATTTATCATTCAGCGGATACTCAAGATGCATCAGAGTACTTCTTTATACGTACTAGCTTTTTATTTGTTGAAGAATTACAGATTATTGTGAGCTATTGCCATTTCTTGCTCCTCCCTCCCCAAGAACTGACAAAGGGAGAGGCGGTTGACAGCCAGGCTGGGTGGTCCTATTGTGGTACTTCGTTCTTGACTAACTAGTTTTCAATTGTATTTTCTGTTTCAGATTGCTCATTAGACATTGCGTTGTTGTGCAACGTACAAATTTTAGCTGTAGTTTTGTTTTACTTGGGTTGATGTTCCTTTGCACCTGTATTTCATACAGGATTTTGACCTGCTTACTAGGTTGAGCTGGTCTGTATGCTGGCAAGATCAACATGCAGCTCCTTGGCACCTTGTGTGCATTTTGGGTGGGGTTTGTTGTTTATGTACATTCAAAAATATTGTCCCCCATGCCCCCAATAAACCTCGTGGGTGTATATGCTTGTCTTGGCTCAATGATGTTGAGTGATATTCATACAGACTCATATAACGTGCACTAAAATTCCCTAGTTACTAAGTTGCACTTAAGTGCTTTGTAAATGTTCAGGCTGTTCAGTAGATCATATTCTTTTATCTCGTATAGTTTTATAATCCTTCTATAAAGTGGCATATGTCAGTACTTTTTTGAAAGTAAAAAGGGTATACAAAAAGAAAAAAGGTCAGCGTCTATCTACTTCGGAGGTTTTGGTGTTATATCTATGTTAAATATTGGTTGAGATAATTTTGAAGCTGAATTAATTTTGAAAAAAAGTGATACTATCGTTCAAAATTATTTACAGCAAGAAGTTTACTTCTGAAAAAGGTTTTTAGCATGCTGGATTTCATCGTGGATGCATAGCTCCCTACCAGTTATGTGATTCAAATTAACGTTGTGTAGCTTGGCATGCAGTCTCTCAAACTTTCTTTTTATTGCTTTGGCAGCACCTGACTAGTGTAAATAATAGCAGAAAATAGGGATGTGATCCAAAAAGTCTCAAAATAGATGATGCCAGGGAAACTGGAAAAGCCTTGAAGAGGAATGAGAAGGGCCTTCAGAGAGTATATTGTATTGAGATGGAATTTATTTTGCAAGAGATTGTGTTTCTTGTCAATCAAATAAGGAACTACTTCATAAAATATAACTGTACATAAATGCTTTTTGTATTAGAAAAGGGTGGGAATGATAGTGCAGGTTTAACTTGTTTGACTGTGACATGTTGAAACAAATCCTTCAGAAAAATCAAGCAGCAGTTGGGACACTGAAATCTTTTTTTCTTTTTTCCCCTCACCCCAGCTCAGTGGTGCTATGTGTTTGTTTAGGTAATTTAGCAGAAAACATTTGTTTAAATAGATTTTTATTTAAAACTTCAAGCTAAATTAATCCAATCAGAGTTAAAATTAGAAATGTTTCTTAAAAAAATGCTTGTTCCCTACAGCACCTCATTTATTAGCATGTTCCCATCTGTATACTTGTGTACAGGCTCTGAAAACTGTTTCTGTGCAAGCCCTCTATGTGTTTTCATGAGCTTTACCTGTGGTTCTTACCAGTGGGGATCCTTGTCTGTTCAGAGATGACAGTGCATGGGATTTTGATTCACCAAATGATAGGCACAGTGCACTACCTTTACTTAGGAAATATCCTATTAATGTCAATGTGATGTGAACCTGGCCTCTTCTGAGCACTCAACCAGGCCCAAGAATTTAAAAAAAAAGGTATTAAGCAGAAGTGTTTTGGTTTTAAATGACTATTTTATGAACAGAGACCTTAGAAAAGGATGGAATGAAATGCCCTTAAACAAGGGCGTAGGATGAGAGGGCTGCGAGGAAGCAGGGCTGCATCCCCGTGACATTGGGATGCCGCTTCTCAGCCCTGCGGTGCTGGTGCTGTCCTGCTCTGGGGGTCACACTGACCCCATGCCTGTCCCTCGTTCTGCTCGCCCCACATCTGCCTGAGTGCCCATGCCAGTGTCAGGAGGGAGGGGGCTGGCCTGGGGAGAAGGAAGGAACTTTTATTTCTGGCAGAGCTGTTAACTTACGCCACAGTCATTTCTGGGAAGAGGATTTGTACTTTCATTATGCCCACCAGTGTCTGTAGAGGCGTATGTTGAATGCTCAAGAAAACCCATAAAGAAGATTTGCAAAAGTGAATAAAGAGAAGGGGGATCAGATTTTTTTCAGATCTCGTCACCACTTTTTTTTTTCTTGTTCGTGGAACTGTCATGAGCTAATTATCACAAGAGTGGAGAACACCACAAAGTCTAATGTTACGGTGTTTATTTTGAATGGTAGTGTCAGTGTCTTAGAACTGTAAGAGAAGTGAGTAACTAATTTGAGAAATAAGTAATAAAAGGATTAGGATTTAAGGAATGTAGTTCAGCCGTGTGAATGGATAATGGGCTGACTTTGCCTTACCTTGTAGCAGAAGGAGAGGTGACATAGTGATGGCTGTTGGTGACATTACAGTACTTTTGACTTTAAAAGGATATAGACAAGCAGAAAAAATGGAGTCAAACTGGATGGAGTGATGATCTGATGTGTTCCTGTTTCTGTTTCAGCTCTGTCAAGTAAAGAGGAAGTAAGAAAATGGCTAAAACGAGTAAAATACTTTTGGACATTTTATTACCTTTTGTAAACTCCTAGCTGTTATGTATTGCTAGAAATTAAAGTACAGATATGAATAAATACTGACCACAGTGTGCTGTCTTAAGTCACAGATTATTGGGTTTTGTTTGTTTTAAAGATGAAATGTTATTCTGAATAGTCTTTGCCTAAAAGACAGTGTCCCTGCTTACACGCTGTTTTTATGCTGGTCTGGATTTTAATAGCTGTGGGTTAGAGAGATCTGGTATTTGAAGCCTTTTCTTTGCTGCTGGCCTCACATGTTAAGACTGTTGACCTTTTAGGAGTGATCTAAGTAGGTAAATAACTAGTGAGTGTATACATTTTGAAAAGAAAAAGCCCTTACATACAGTGGAGGTGATCAAGCTTTTGTCATATATGGAAATGGTATGACAAACATGTTGCTGTCCTTTTGGTCAGCTGTGCCCCAAATCATGAAAAGGGGAGTGTGGCATCCAAAAGCAAAAGCTGCTTTTCCCCTTACCACATGGCGTAGGCTGCGGAGGAGGGGAATCAGCACATTTCTTTTATTTTTAAGTCTGGTGTCTTGCAGTCATCTGGTGAGGCAGAAAGTTTTCCCAGGGCATAATGTTTCTCTCTGGAAGTAATTTTCCTTTGCTTTGTCTGTCTGCTGAGCTTATATGTATTTAGGGAAGCAAGTGTGAGAAAAGGGGCTTCAAAATGGCAGGCTCCAAAGAGCAGGAACCTCCAAGAAGGGTCAAGTGATCTGAAATGGTCAAGGTCAATCCTGCCCATCTGCTTCAGGCAGCCGAGTTACTTTCCTTTCTGTTGCTGTGAGAAGCAATGGCCTCCTCAGCACTTGGTGTTGATAAGTCTTCAAGCCTGGTTTCACAGCAGACCTTCTTTCTTCTGGTACTCCCTCCAGGAGTTGTTTTTTTTCCAGAAGAACTTCTGTTGAAACCTGTCCATAACTTCCCCTTTTTGAAATAATTGTGCACAGCACCAGTGGTTAAGGAGCTCTGTTTCACTCGTTAGCTAGTACCCAAAGGACAGTTAGCAATACCTTCTGCACGTTGCTGTCGTACCTACATCCCATGCAGCTGCTGTCAGAGTGGGTAAAACTATTTAAAGGATGCTCAGTTCCATCTGATGGTAACATCTATGTAGCAGGGTTTGGCAATGAAGGAGCCTCTTCCTTCTCTGTTACTTTTTCTTCTCTTGCTTGCCAGGAGTTGGTAACACCAACTGGATTCTTAAAATGCATTGCCATGTTTGCGTGGCAGGTTGAGCGTAGGTCACTAAGGGAGAGCTATAGCTGTGTGCATATGCGCAGAGCTTCATGATTCTTCGGGTTTGCTGTTGGTTGGGAGGATTTACGGCTTAATTGTTTTTCAAGGGGAATCACCTGTGTGTTGATTAAATTTGGCGTTGTCTTCCCAAAGACAGGATTTTGAAAATGAGACTTTGGTAAACCTTGTAAAACTTATCGTTCATGATCCTTGTGATATTGTGGATTTAACGGTAGCCATTGCAGGTGTAGGAGTGATTGTGTTACTTCGTTGTGTGCTCCTCGTGCACAGCCTCTCCAGGGAGTTGAACAGTCACTGCTCCAGTTGCCTGTGTAGCTGCCATGATGTTTCCTGTCTTGTGCCTGCTGTCTCCCAGAAAACATCTGCTTCATCATATTGTGTCAGATTATAGTGCTGTTAGAGCACAGCTGGAAATTTGACTGAAAGTATGTTTTGAGAACAAGCACTCAGTTTCCTGATGGAAGGATGCTCCTCTTGGCACCCCGCGGTCCGTATGCAAACTGTTTAGTTTCAGAAGATGAAAGGAATGGGAAGCAATATAATTGATCTCCGTATAATCCAGGGCACCAGCTGAATCTGCCGTAGGCTGATGGACAACTTGAGTGATACTGGCAGAATGGAAGGTGTCTGGTTATTAAGGGACGCTTGTAGCTTGGAAATGTTTTTCTGCTCCGCTGGTGACAGCAGTAAAATACGATCCCAGTTATTCAGCAGTGTGCCCATAAGGAAAAGCCAGTGATGTGAGTGGATGCACTCGGTGGAGTCAACTCATTCCTGAATCGGACAGTGATATCCTCCCTCCAACCTTCCAACTAAGGATAGTTGCTAATCAACAGAGTTGTTCCAGACAAAATGCCAAATGTCACTAGTGTTGCAGCGGAGCTCGGAGAGATGGAAAAATCACTGTTGGATGTGTTCCTGTTGGACGAGAGCAAGCTTTTGCCCCTCTCCTCCCCTTACCCTCCCCTCCCAAGAAGGGTTGGAGAGGATGGAGGGAGAGTGATAATCATTGTGTCCTGTGGTCCTGACATTGCTTTCACTCACCCAGTCAGTTCTGCTGCAGCTTGGAAAAGTGATATGGTCCGGTGCGATCTCTTCTGCTTTAAAGGGTTTTGGAAGAGAATAAAGTGATGGAGTTCTGTGGCTGAGTGACTGCCCCTGGGCTGTGCTGGAGCCAGGGCTGTGTGCGTGCTCTGAGGCTGTTACACTAGGACAGCTTTTTATTTATTACTTTTTTCAGCTTCATACTTAGTTTCAGAAAAAAACAGCAACAACTTATGCTGTTTTGTTTCCCCTCTCAAATTTATGAAATCTATTTGATCTGTTGTTCTCCCTCTTTCTTACAGACATTCCTTCAAAATTAGAAAAATATTCTCATGGCTGCAAATTCCTGGAGAGGCTTGTTTTCTCACTGGCCTTTGTGACTGGATTAGATGTAGTCTTTGTCACTCAAGAGACTCCAGACAGGCTGACAGTACGTCCCTAGAGTGCTGTTAAATGGAATGTTTTCTTTTTGTACATTGTTGCAGGATGGGTTATTACAACTCAGTAACACATCCCTTGTGTCCAAGTAACTTTTTGGTTATCTTCTAACATCAGATAGACATACAATTTACATATGTTAAAAATATCAGTTAAAAGCTTTTGTGTGCAAATAAACAACTATCTTAATACAGATTTCCTTTATAGGGATGAGCACGGGGAGAAGTCATCCAAAGCTGACATCTTGGGAAGGAACTGCTTTTTCAAGTCTATCCATTGCTGTCACATACTTGAAGTTTCTAAATAAGCTTTATCTGGAGTGGGATGTCTTGGGTTTTCTCCTTTCACAATGCCTAAAATTCTTGCTCTCTTTTTTTTTTTTTTTTTTTAAATTTCAGACTTTAGGTGTTTAAATGGGAAGCAAAGCTCAGTTAATAAATTGCGTTTTCTGTCAGGGAAGCACAGTATGAGAACAAGCTAAAAATGCTTCTGTAAACAACTTGCACTTCAACATGCTAGCAGATGTTATTCTATCACTTTGAACTGTGCATCACTGAAGTGTATTGGGATATCTTAAAATAGTCAGGGGTGGTGGCCAGAGACTCTAGACTACTATAGATGGTGAGGCTGTTTCGCTGCTGCAGTGAAATAAGCCAGAAGTACATGCTGCTAAGGTCATCTGCCCGCTCAAGGTCAGCGTGTTCAAAGTCAGCTGCTATACTCGTAAGCATGGTTACTGTCAGTAGTATATATAAGAAAAGAGTCCTGATAATGTAAATAATCGCTTTTACAACTGAATTGAGACACTTTAACAACTTTTTCCCCCTTTAAAGTTGCAGGGCTGTGATTTCTGGTTTATTTTTTTATCTGAGCAAACAGAACTTCATGTCAAGATAAGCCTTTGTGGCTTGTGTCTGAACAAATAACTTTATTGATTTGGCAAGATTTTGTTTGCACTTTTTGCGTAGTGCTCATTAATTGTTTAATTGACTTCCTATTTTAAACTTCTATTTCATGATTGCTAGGACCTAACCAAATCTGTTATAAGTACCTTCCAGGAGTGGCAATCTTAGCTCATCATAACTTCATATTTATATAGCTGTTGGATAACAAATGTAGTTTCAATTCTCTTATTATTTTCCAGTCAACATAATGGGGTCTCTAATATCTTATTATTCTGTTCCTAGGAGCAGAAAATAAGAGTAGATTTTTTGGTAATGGTGAGGGGGGGGTTATCTTTGTCTGTGTGTTTTTTTTTTTTTTTTTTTTTTTNTTTTTTCTTTTTTTTTTCCACATTTTTCATCCTCTCTGAAGATCCAGAGGAGAGTTGTAGGGATGGGAGTGGGTGAAATGGCAGCCAGCCTTCGAGGTGGTTGTTTTTCTGAGCTAGGGGTTTTCCAGGTGACATAAGCCAGGATAACACATGAAGCATTCAAAGGTACCATGTACCTGCTGAAGATTCTAATAATGTCAGCGCAGATTTCATCTAATAGTGATGGTAGGAGCAGAACTTAAGTCAGAGTTCAGATGAAGGTTCTCTTGGCCTTTAGACTGCCTTGGTTTGAATAGAAGTAAAATTCTTTCATAATCTTGAAGGAAAAAGAGCTCTTGGTTCTTGCTGTACTTTTTTTTTTTTTATTTTTAATTGAATGATAATCTTGTTTGTCATGGCCAAAGTTTTGGGGAGCAGCTTTTATTTTTCACACGTTAAACCAGATCTACTGAAATGTGATCCTTTTTTTTCACTGCACGGATATTTATGTCACACAGATTTGTTCATCATACATCTGTGTGTATGGGAGTGCAGATATATCAGGTGTCTTAACTGCAGAAAATATCAGTGGTAGCTGCAAGGCTATATTTGTAAATATTGTGTCTCACTGCTTCCACTGTGCCTCTTTTGAAAATACGGCTGTGTATTTCTGTTGTAAGAGCAGGTAGTACTAGATCTAAAGCAATGGGATTGAAACCTAAGCCTATACATCAGCCCCTGTCTCTTCCATCTGGCATCCTTGTTTTTGAAGGACAGCTGCTCTGTGGGTGAAGGCTACCTTCTGCATCAGCTCATGGCATCCAGCATGAGTGAAGAGGATGAAGCAGACACGTGGGGGAAGAAATCTTCTGTGTGACTGAGTACACCACGATGGGCTGAGCTGCTACTCTACTGACACAGCCTGTGGAAAGGAGAGGATGTACCACAGCTGGGGGTCATCCCATTAGCTGCAGAAGGCAAACTGCCTTTGCTGATCTCAGAATCAAACAGGTTGAACAAGTGCAAATAGATAGTGTGGGCACCTTTACAACATTTAACACTTGTGCTTGTTCAGACCAAAACCAGCAATAAAATACTATTGTGATTAAAAAGCCAAAACAGCTACAAGAAAAAACCCCTTTGTGAATCCTGGCATTAATTGGAAAGTGGTAGAGGTGTCTGCCATAAAAATGTGTATTTGGGATGTAATTAAGTAAAACTAAAATTCATATGACAATAAGTAGCCTGAGATGTTCATGTTGTCAAATTTTCTGCTGGATGTGTGAAGGTCCTTGATGCTATGCTGCTAGCTAATATTTTGGAGGGATTTTTGTTTGGACTGTTCATAAAATACCTTCTAACAAGTAAAATTGGATTAGGGGGCTGGGGGAAGCAAGCCGAAAGTATTTCACAGATAAGATTTTCAAGCAGTTGCCTTTTGAAACTGTGATGTTACCTTAAGAATATGTGAAGTNTGGATGTCACAGAGAAGAGCCTGGCTCCATCCTCCTGACACTCACCCTTCACATATTTATAAACATTAATTAGGTCACCCCTCAGTCTCCTCTTTTTTATGCTTAAAAATCTTTGGTTTGTTGGTAATCGGACAGCAATGGTTTGATTAAAGGGTTGTAATCTAAACCAGGAGTACTTGGGTGTGAGTCTTTATGCAGACAAGGTTGTGCTGGTGAGGCAAAAAGTAAAATTGTTTTTATCCCTGTAAAACATTTAATAAAACTCTCAATCTCCCTGCAGCCATAGTTGCAAAGTATGTGGGAGAGGGGGTGATGCTACGGCCTTCTGATCGACGTGCTCGTGGCTGGAAGTGGGCAGAAGCACAAGCTGGCAGTACTAAGCTTCCACAGAAGATGGACGGGGGAAAGTGTTGTTTTCTGTCCGTGCAGTATTGTCCAGCTTGTTGTGTGGCGTGGTTTGACTGCAAACAGACTTCAGCTCTCATTTCATAACACCAGAATCTGACTATTAGCCTGCTAAGTAATGGAAAAACAATTGCATCTGTGCTTCTTAATGAAGGCTTATTTACACAATAGTAAATTCAGAATACAGTAGTGTTCCTTTAATTTCCTTGGGCTTCCAAAAGTCTAATTTTCATTTGTGAGCCATAGAGAAAAAGTCAGAGTTATGACCAGAATATCTTTCTCAGTGAACAATAAGTACTTCAAGGATAAATTATTAAAAATAGCTTATTTAGAAATGCGTGGTCTCTGGAATTTTATATCAATAATAAGTTGCATGTATTACATCATAAATTATTATATATTACATCAGTATTTTGAGTACCTTATTGGATATTTTTGAGAATGATGGATTCTCACTCCTTTAGTCAATTATTCAATACTGAATATGATGTAAAAACATCAGATACCTCATGATGAAGTATTTAATGAGAGTAGGCATTACTGTTTCAACTTCAGTGATATGGGTAATTTTGGAAAAAAGAGCTGCTAGCAGCTTCTCACAGCTCCGTAGCCCCCGCTACCAAACCTTGCTGTGCAAACCCAACGCGTTCCTTTAGCAACGATGCCAGTGTTCAGTGTGTTTGTATGTAAATGCGTATGGATCACAACTGAACTTTCTCTTTTTTATGATGTTGCAGGTTCAGAAGTAATGTGCATTTAAAATGTCTTTTAATTGTCCAGAATTGATTCCAGAAATTGAATTGGAACTTTTCATTATTTTTGTTAGTTTCTCTCAATAAATTTTGCTTCCCAGATAACTTGGATATGTGCATTTTGTAACTTCTTTGGAGAACTGCATGCATTACATCACTTGTGTACAAGGCTTTTATATACATGTAGCTATGTGAAGCTTTTAAACTGCATATTACTGTAGTTTTGGCAACTGAAAAACTTCTTTATTTTTAAAATTGGTTTGAGTTGTTGGGGTATGCTGCTGTAAGTCGCAAAGCGGTAGCAGCACTTAATGATCCTTGCCAGAACAGTCTGATGGTGAAAGTGTTGTTTGCACTAATGGCACTGGATGTCGTGCCCAATGCCTTTTTGAACCCCAGTAATGTTTAAAATTTTGAGCTGTTAATTTTCTCCCTTGATAATTAATTTCTCACTTCTTGCTATCCAGTGCTGTTCTAGCTCAATATCTAGTGTGTATTTCTTTATGTAAAGTACGCTGTTTGGCTGTGCGTATTTTGTTAAGAGTGTTTTTAACACCTTGAACTTTTAATCAGCATTTCCACGCACACATCTCCTCCTCACCATAGGAATAGTTTCTGGGGTGCATTTAAAACATCATCTGCATCTTCTATGTGGCCAGGTTTCTGAGTTCAGTAAAGCGGCTGTACTTCAGGGGGCTTGGGCTTTGTCTTAGGGTAACCTTGGGCCTTTGGCTTCTCTAGAGAAGTACCCGATGAAGGAATTCTGTGTTGGCGGCTGCTGGTGGGTGACAGCAGGGCTGGAGAGATCTCCAGCTGCTCCTCGGTTTCTGGCAGTACCACCAAGGGTTGCAGGATGGAGGCTGTGCACTGGTGTATTTGCCGTTCCCATCAAGAGACAGTCACACTGGGAAGTGTTGTGTGGAGGTGCAACCAGTTTTTAGACACTTTACCTCTCTGGAAGAGTGGCCAAAAGTAGAACAGAGGGCCCTGGCATTTTTGGTAACAAGAGTCCTAGAAAGTATAGCAGGAGGATATAATTTGTAGATTATATGGTATGGCTTCTGAGTGTTCTTTGGTTTTCATCTAGCCTTGAATTATTTCAACAACTTCCACTGAGAAAGTATTCTTAAATCAAGAGCTTTTCTGTACATGGAAAGTAGCTGGGAAAGCTCTGTAGTTAGAAGTTGATGGATGTCCCTCTGGTTATGCCGAGTAACTCCTGTAGGGAGAGGCACTAACAGAAGTCAAGTGTTTAACTGATACTGGAGTTTATTTCTTGCTGTTCCTTTACTCTGTCTTATTAGTAGATGAACTCCGAGTCTCTGTCATTGAGACAGAGACCAGAGACCCGTTTTTTCATGACAAACACCACTTAGGTCGCTGGTGTTGTCTTGCTCTGTGTCATTTCCCTATTTAACAGAGTGTTTAATACAGGCGGCAGTTGTTAGTTGTTGAAAACCTACCAAAAAAAGTCAGGAAGCTGACAGATATTTAACTACGAAAAAACCTCCAACACTGTAGGGTATTGCAAAGAAAGATAATCGGGCATCGGTGTGTGTCTGGTGCCTGGAGTGCTCCACCCTGCCCTCTGCATTGCTGTTCCGCAGGGTGGCTGGGCACGGAGCGGTACCACGCGCCGTGTTCGACAGGCAGTTTGTAGCCATGCTGTTGCCTTCTGAAAGAACAACTTCAGGATTGCCTAAATCTAATTAGTACTTTTTTTTTGTGTGTGTGTGTTTCATCTCTGGTTGTTCTGAGGTTATGTTGGCTATGGTTATTGAGGATTTACATATGAGAAACTTTTATTCTTTCTATATTTATCTGTAGCATCATTATCAGCCTGTGTACAAATAATGTCAAATGACTTTCCCCCCTGTTCTAATGTAGAGGTGTCTAGTGTAAAATTAAAAGAGAAGCTCCACAACTTAAATCTGATATTTAGTGCAAATTTACTAGGTTGGATGGATGTCATGCCTGTATGTGGTTTCCTGTTTTGTAGCTATTTTTTTACACTTCAGCATTTTTATTCTGTGTGCATGGAGGAGAAATCTCATGTGAGACCACTTGCTGACTCCTGCAGCCTTATATGGAATAATGCCGGTGTCATACCTGTTAAATGATGTAGTTAACCACTGTATATAGGTCATATTCCCTCAAGATAAATAATCTACATCAACTTTAACCACTTCACAGGAGACAGTGTTACGTGAATCAGGAATACCAAATGCAGAAGAGTAACCTCAGCCCTTCCTCTCCCTTACTGATAGAATGAAACTTCTGCAAAAAGTTAATTACATTGTAATTAGTGCTGCTCCCCCTCCCAGCCCAGGAGACCTGCAGTTTCCTGGTTTGTGCATGGTGCTTGGTTTGGATTTCCATGTGTTTCTGCTGGTGGGTGCCAGGCTGATGCTTCAGGGAAGTGTGCTGGGTCACTGCAGGGGCGATGCTGTGAAGGAGCTGCATCCTGCAGCTGCAGTTTGGGAAGTATGTGGTGGAGTCTGACGGTGGCATGCTCAAACACGTGCCCGGGAACAGCTTGTCAGGCATCTTCAGGATGGCTCCTGAAGAGCCAAGCCCCTGTTCTTGGCACCAAAGTGAAGGGGAACTGGTGAGGTTTTGGAGCAGGAGGAGGAAGCAGAAACGCCTGCCCATGCTGGAGCGGGGACCAGGGCGGGGCTGGACCCCCTGGTCCCTTCCAGTGCTGTTCCGCAGCAGTGGGACTAATGCACGCTGTTTGGGGAGCCAGAGCGTTTAGCAAGGGGTTAATTTCTAGTTACTTAAATAACATGAAAGGCTGCTATATGTGGTGGTGTGGTTGTGTTTTATTTATACACTCCTCCCCCCATGTGTTACACACATACACGCCCTGAGTCTTTGTTGTTCGTGAATCACATCGCTTGTGTGGCTCAAGCGTGCATTAAAATCACATCCAACTTGTTTCCCCTTGCTGCTGTGCTTTGATTTCAGCTGTGCTTCAGTTTATAGAGATATTTTCAAACATTTTTTCCTCTGTCTTAGTTTTTCTTCTGGGGCCATGCCTTAAGAAAGAACTCTCTCTTTTGTGAGACAAACTTAATGTTTTGTTGAGCATCTGACTTACGGGGTGTGAGCTGAAAGCAAAGATGAAAGGCAGTGCACAGGCTGATGTGTATTTTCAAATCAAAACGTATGTGTGTTCTGTAGTTTAATGGCAGCTTAATGGACATCATCTGAATGGATCAATTCTTCAGTTCTGAAGTTATAGTGATGTAGCTTAACTTTCCTTCTGCACAAGACTCTGTCAGCGTAGTTCCTCTTAAAGGTCCTTTGAATGTTTTCTTTGACTTTTTCATTAATCCTTAGAGAATGGTTACAGGTACATGTCTGAAGTTTCTCTGTGTATGTTGCATCTGTAACTTTCCAGTGATGACCTGTGAGGACAAGCGAAAGCACCCGTTTTGAAGATGGATCATGACCAGCTTGTTGGAGGGGACATTTGGTTGCCTGCAGTCGCAGTTCTAAAGTGGGTAATGCAAGAAACTCCTGCGATAAGAAATAAGGTGATGGCTGGGGGGGTCTGATCTAGTGGGGATTTTTTGGGAGAAACTTAGAGTTGGTTTATTTTTTTTCTGACTTCTTACCATGCATAAGTGTGCACTTGTCCCAATACCACTGACACCTTCAAGTACTTCAAACCAAATCTGACAGCAGATGAAAGTCGTGAAGGTGCAACTACAAGCACATTGAACACTACGAGCACTATGAACAGCAGCTGCAGAGGGAACCTTGGAACTAGTGATTCCTGCAAGGGGAAAAGGAAGAAGTGGGTTGTTATCCTTGCTGCCTTGCAGTAGCCATATGGCTAGTCAGCATGGGCGTAGCTCTGCACTAACGAAATAATGTGCTTGTTGCCCTTGCGTGTTACAGAAGACAAACAGGGATGTAGGGTTGTTCATTCTTGCCTGCGGAGAGAAGTGGCACAAATCTGAAACAAGAGGAACAACAAAGTATAATTGAGACCAGAGGTTGTTGATAGGCTTGTTCACATTTGTTTGGCATGACAGCAGACTTTCTTCTTCAGCAGAATTTGGCACAAAGACCTGTAGAGAAATGTGTAAAAAAAGCTTCCTGACTTCTAAAATGGAAATAATTTCCTGATGTTTGCTAAGAGCCTGTGTTCTCAATTCTCTCTCCAGCTCATTGCTCAATGCTCGCTTCTCATGGCTGGCTCTGTCACTGCAAGAAGAACAGAGAACTACTCAGACAGGGAGCTTTATTTAAAAAACACAACAAAATGAAACACCCCCCCAGAGCCCCCAAACAAACAAAAATCCAAACAAAAACCCCTCCACCCGACAACCAAAATGAGCGAGCAAACAAAAAGCCCAAAACCTCCCAAAGCAAAAGACATTCCTACCCAAAAATGCGTTGGGGAATAGAAAGTGTGCTAAGAGTCACATCAAGGTAACTGTAGCTGTATATAGCTGTACTTACAGAGCTGCCTTCTCAGAGCAGTGCATTGCTGTATTGAGTTTTTCTCCTGTTTTGTGCTTTGTTTGGGTGGTTTTTTTTTTTTTCCCCCCTCCCTTGTAGAAGCAACTATCTTATAATGTCTTGTTTGCTTTAACTATTATATAGTATTTTGTGCCAAACTTCTGTAGGTTTGAGCCTATAATAAAGTATCTGAAGAATGAAATTTATCCCAGATTGTTCTAAAATACACTCTGGTGCTTGACATCTGAAGGAGCGCCATGTGGGATTCTTCACATATTTCTGCAAGACATTGTCCTTTAACCGCAGCATCTTGAGCAGATGCCTCTTTAGGGCTATCAGTACTGCTGGGTGTCCTTAGGAGTTCAAGTTCCTGCTGTTCTGCTCTAAAGGAAAGTTACTTTATGCCTGTAAATTAACTTTTTTGGGGGACATATTTAACTTATTGATATACCATAATTAGTTCCATGGTTGGGGAAAACTTCCATCACTTGGAAGCATGTGGATGTACTGGGAATAGTGGTAGATCCTATTCTGCCTGGCACGGCTCACGGCTCCCACCGTCAGCCCTTGGGGCCCGGATACCTAACGCGGAATGCACATGGGGAGGGTGTGTTTGGATAACTCCTTATTAGCTACAGGTAGGCAGCTCTCCGGTCTGAGAGTCGCGGGCTAATCTGTGTAATTATTTTGAGTATTTAAGTATCTTCAGTTAAGCAGCCAGCTTTGCCGCCTTAATAACATCTTACGCAATCGGGCCCTTCCCACGCTCCTTGCCGGCTGGAGGCAGCGTGGCACGGTAGATTTTTAGTGTGCAGAAGAGGTAGGAATGCAAAGGGGGAGTAGCTGAAGATGGACTATGTGCAATTAATAATATTTTCTTTTGCGAGTCAGGTTATCTTTTTTTCTTCTTTCTAAATCTGTTGTACGTCAGTTATTCTATTTATAGATTTTTTTTT
This sequence comes from Syrrhaptes paradoxus, assembly GCA_013400615.1. Taxonomy (NCBI): domain Eukaryota; kingdom Metazoa; phylum Chordata; class Aves; order Pterocliformes; family Pteroclidae; genus Syrrhaptes; species Syrrhaptes paradoxus. The sequence goes on along the minus strand of VZTO01009046.1, from coordinate 244,252 downwards.
TTCCTTGCATTGAATGGACTGTTACATGCAACTGAAGAACTGGTAGCTGAAAGGGATTAATACCCATTTCCCTGGTTATTAATCTATGGTGTGGTTAAACAGTTTCTTTTTTTATTTTTTATGAAACTTAATTTTACTTTAAACTGGATTTTTAAATCTTTTGAATTTTGTAACTTTCATTTGTAGTCAAACTAAATTTCTGATGTTTTTTCTTCTATTAGCCGTAGCCTTCTTTTCATCATTGGGCTCAGGTGACTTTCCTAAGAAAAACGTGAAACCTTTGTCATGCTTTGAAACCCAATTTGTAGAATTTGCCCAACTGACAACTGCATACTTAGGGGTAACATTTTTTATACATTTTACAAAAGTAAAAACTATGAGTTATTTTTCATGTGAAACAAGAAATGTATTTCAAGTAAATCTAGATGTCAGTCCAGTGTCCTTTTCTTTATATCTTCCTCTGCTTAATCTCATTACTTCTCCTGTATGAAACGTAACCTGTTCAGTAAAAGGTGGGATGAGGCAAAGGGCTGCAGAATACAGGCGTGAGCCTCTAATAACCTTCTGAAGAATAAAAAAACAGCTCTGGCTAATCAAAGATCCAGGCAGTATCTGTCCTATGATAGTGCCAGATAGCAAAAGCCTAAGTGCTAAAAGGCAGCAGAGAAGGTACATTCATATTGATAGTTCCTGGTATGTTCTGCTCGCTGCTGGCAGTCCGAGCTCATTAGTTTCCTTAGCTTGGACCTTTTGTGTCTAACAGCACCTTAGAGGTTGTTTTGTTTTATGGTTTGTGTTTTTCTGATTTGTTTTTTTGGAAGACACAGACTTGTGACATGGTCAAATCCAGCAGCAGAGCTCCCCAGTCGAGCTGTGTTTTATGAAATAGATTTTGCATTTGTTGTATAACGATATCCTGATCAGGAGCTGCTCCGTGGTGCAACAGCCTCTTTTATTGCACGAGTGACCAGTGCAGTGCGGTTGCTGGTGGCTCGTGTTGCTGAGCCAGGCAAGAGCCCAGGAAAATAGGGTAAATTGTGTCAGAAAGATGGTTTAATGACATTTTCTAAGCAGCTCTATTCGCATACAGCAGGGTGGTGTTATTTGCCAGTACAGAATCAGGGAACTGGGACTTGTTTTCTGAGTCCTTTGTCTGCAGCTAGCACATCAGCCTGTCCTGTCCCTAAAGAAAATGTTTTCTTTGGATTGTGTTCCTTGCGTACTTTAACCTTTTTGGTTATTCCCCTTTGGCCCTTCATAAGGACATTTTGGGGCCCTTCATTAGAAGTGCCTGTGCTCTCCCACCCGCTGTTATTAACATCAGGAAGCAGAGTGTTGCTGGGAGAGGAGGAAGGAAGTAGACTTCAAAATGCCCCAATGTGGAACAAGTTGGGGTTTTTTTTGTTGTTGTTTTGTTTTGTTCCTGTTGCTAAACCTAACTTTAAAACCAGTTCTTTTTTGTGTGAAGTAGGAACAAACGGTGACTCCACTGTAAGTTTGCTGCTTTATGATTTTAGTTAGATGTGGGAATGTGATAAAAAAGAGGACTCCGCATGTATTGATGTGGCTCTTGGTGACTGTGTGAAAATGGAGGGCTCAAGAGTTCCTCTTCCTTATTCTACCTCTGCATTAGCATCTCGCCGAAATGGAAGGGCAAGGGAGGGTCCTGCAAAGGTGAGCAGCGCAGGACAGGGTGTGCTTTCCAGTAGTGTTACCCTGAATGCATGCTTGTGCAAGAAATGGTGTTCTGAGGTGGGTTACTTCTGTTCTCTCCTAGCTAACTTCTCCATGTGTTAATAAAGCTCCTGTGTATCGCGTGGGTGTTAAGAAGTGGGGGAAGAAGGTGAGTGTACATGTCTGTGAGTGTGGCTTTTGACAGAAAAAAACAGAAACAATTTTAATGAGAAATGTTTGCTGCGAATGCAGAGCTGGATTTGCTTTCCCTAGAAAACATCTGGGAATTAAGTTCCAGGCGATAGTCAATTTTCACAGCATCAAAACTGAATAATCTTTAAACTAAAAAAAAAACCAACCAACAATATTGAAAAACTAAATTTTAATTTCTTGGTTGGCTGCAAAATGTATTTAGCTGTCCAACCTGTGACTGATGTACAGTCTAATTTCATTAGAACAGGTAATCCTGTGTCATGCATCTCTTGAATGTTCTTTGCAGCAGTTTTTTTTAGAGCACTTTGGAAGCAAATTCATGATGAGCTTGTTGTAATAGTGGCACACAGGATAAAGGAATAGCTTATAGGTTTGTTCTGGAAATGATGACTTGACAGTAGCCTCCGGCAGTGGAATTTAGCTATCAATAGTGTGTTAATCCAGTTAAGTAGAGAGCCTTTCATAGGGAAATACGAGTCATGTGTTCTAGCTAAATAATTACCTTTAAAGTAATCATGCAGCTTGTAAACATTGCCTCGATATTTTAGTGATTACTTTTTTTTTTGACACAGTTAAACACAGCAGTAGCTCCTTATTGAAGCGCTAGCACATGCAGTAGCTTTGGCTGGTGTTTATTTCAAAACATTCTTATCTAAAGCTGTGTTGACACGTTGTGAGCATTAACTTTGTCAGCTAGTTTTTGCCTGTTCCTGTTTACTATTTAGAAAATACCAAAGGTTATGACAATTGTGATTATGGTTGCATTTATACACTACTTTTTAAATCATAGCGAGCTTGTGTTGGGACACACTGATGTAGTTTACCTGCCTGATGAGTAGGTGTCCCCAGGGGCTGGTTTTCACCATAGAGTTCCCCTGGACACAGTTCAGCTCCTTCCCTCCTGGGGGTACAGGCAGTGGTTGGCAGTTAAGCAATGGTTCAAATCAACTAGAAGAAGATAGCAGTTGAAGTGCATGGTGACTTACTTCAGTTAACTCCTATTGTAACTTTGGTTTGTCAATTAGTAGATTTTTAACATACATTATTTTTTTTTTCCTATGCTGAACAGTGAAACAAAGAAACGATGATTTCACTTCTCTCATTTCAGTGGGTATACTGGCACCAGTGGGGGATAAGAAATACACAACACAGTGAGGTATGTGCTTATTCTGTAGAATAAAGCCTCTTTTCAGTTGTTCTCTTGAAGCTGGTGCGTGCTTTGTTAGGATTGCCATGCCATTCTTTACTGCAAGACACCGCTACAGAGTCCTTAAACCTTCCAGATATAAAACATTAGAGCATAATCTTTTTGTTTCAGATGTTTGAAGCTGATTGTAGGTGTTTTTTTTTCTTTTTCCCCTGATGAAATTAATCAACCAAAGTGGGCAGATAAAATCTGATGATGCTTGTTAGGTTGGTTGGTTGGTGTTCCTGATAGCTCCCCACAGTTGCTTTGATATTGGAAAGATAATGGGAGCAAGTGAGTGGCAAGCGGTCATCTGCTGCAGTTCACATGGATTGTAGGTGAACTTAAACTGACATCAGGGATATGCAATTGATAGTGAGTCTGGTTTTGTCATGTTTAAAGTAACAAAAAAGATTTAGAAACAAGTCTTTGAGAAGCCTACACACATATAATTTTACAAATCATGTAAACCTGTTTGCAGCAGGTCCATAAGTATGTTCCGATGTTATGGTTATAACTTGCAGAAATGTATAGGATCACTTGTTCTAGGGAATTGTAACACCTTTGGGAGAAAACTTGGTAATCGTAATGCACTTTATTGCTATGTGATGCTTAATAAGCCTTAAAGTGAACACTGTAGTATTACATGGACCATCCTTGGAGAGCATGAAATGGTAGCAGAATGGAATGATCTCTGTTTTGGAACAGGACCATGTTGCCTTTCATTTCAGAAGACAGTTGCCTGAGGTGTCCAAGTGTAGGTAAAGACCTCCTTCATTGGTACTTCACCAAAGCAGCTTTTTGTCTTTAGGTACTCACAGTACCATACCAAGACTTTATAAGTCATTGACATACTTTTTGTAGACTCTAGTGATTTTTATCCTCAGATTAACATCTATCTCAAAAACTGCAGCTTTTGTGATTTTTTTTTTTAAGGTCTGCTGGGTTTTGTGTCTTTCCCGGTTGGTTATTTTTCATTATTTATGTTTTTTAAAAAAATCTGTAATCTTGAATCATAGTACAAGCTGATTTGCCTAAGGACATTTGCAGTGTCAGACCCAGAAAGTAATTTAAAAAAGTTTGTCACTGTCATCTAGCCTAGTTCTCAGGTGACTAACGAAAATATTCTTATTTATCATTGTGCTCTAATAAACTCTTTTCCTCATAAGGTTATATTACTAGCCTCTAAGTCTCTTCTATTTTGATTTTGATGTAGATCTGATGCAGTTATTTTTTCTAACTATTTATTCTGAAGAGGTTATTTCTTTATAAGGCATCAAGTATTCCAGCATCTTGGCAATTGTTTGATAATGGATAATTTCGCAACTCATGTCCCAGCAGCATCATTAATGTATATGTTGTTTATAGAGCCTTTTCAAGGCTGGTTGATGACAAATCTTTCTGGATAATTCTAAACAAACTTATAGGTCTGTCTCGGCAGTGGGATGGCTGCCAAGGATTTCTTTAAGTCTGTTGCTGTGCTTGTGATAGTTTATGCTGTCCTATTGATAGATAATAATTTCTTATTTATATCTAGACAATAAAAAGTTGACTCTTTACTCCGGTGAATCTTAAAATCAAGAGTTCACAAGGAAAACATTCAGACAAACTGACTTTGAGGAAATTCATGTTGCACAAAAATCCCACTGAGCTGATGATAATGATCCTGTGTGGTTTCACCTGTAATCTTTGGCCAGTGTTAATGACCAAAAAGAGATAAAGGATCTTTATGTATACAGAAGAAAAATGCAAAGATTTCCCCCACCCATAGAAGCGTGTGTGTGTCTGTAGGGACTGTCCAGGTTGCAGGCAGCAAACTTGGGACATTGCTGAAGCGGAGCAGCAGTGGGCTGCTTTGGGAGGCAGGGTTTTTTTTTTGTTCAAGAACAGATTTTTTTTTTTTTTTTCACCTCCCAATTTTAACATGCACAGGTTGCGCTTATATTTTTAGATTGACTTCTTCCTAGAACTGAAAAACAATGTAAAAACCCCAGAAAAGTTAATTAACTTGACTCAAAAGAAATGGCCTCAAGTTGCACCAGGGGAAGTTTAGGCTGGAGATTAGAAAAAATTTCTTCACTGAAAGAGTGATCAGGCATTGGAACAGGCTGCCCAGGGAAGTGGTGGAGTCACCATTCCTGGAGGGGTTCAAAAAACGTGTAGATGTGGTGCTTGGGGACATGGTTTAGTGAGTTAGGTGGTGTTGGGTTGATGGTTGGACTCGATGATCCTTGAGGTCTTTTCCAACCCTAATGGTTCTATGTTTCTATGAACTCTGTTACTGAAGGCACAGCAAGGCCAGTGTTGGGAGCCTCGCTGAAAAGCAATGACATAACACAGGGCTGGCCTCTGAAAGTTTGTTCTATCAATTTGTGATGTGACAACATAATCCAAAAATAGTTCCTGGGACTAAGAAAGGGTAACACTTTATTTAAGGATTTTTTTTTCCTTGGAAAATTAATATATACTGGAAACAAAACAAATGTTAATTCCCCACATCCCCAAGGAAATAACAAATACCTTTTTAGAAGAGACTTGTTAACTGGACTTCAGCTTTCATCTTGTCAAAGAGCAGGAGTTCCCAGTAAATACTACTTCTGTGTAGATTCTCATAATACGTTAGCCTTTAGGGCAGTGTTCAGGGTTTGGCCAAAGGTTGTGTTACATACAAAATAGTCAGACTTCCCAATGGTTCTGTTTTTGCAATTTTCATTAGTAGTTGGCATTTGGGATAAATTTTTAGTTAACAGGTTTTGGTTTTATATTTTAGTGCAAGCCAGTTGAAAGTTGTAACTAGAATATATTTCTGACATAGCATGGTACAGGAAGTGTTTATTGCTTCTCACATTTTGCCAGCAGAGTTTCTTGCAGAGTCTTGTTAAATTCTTACCTTTCCTTTTTCTCTTGGAGACAAAAATTAATAAATAACACCAGCTCAGAGTACTGAGCAATTGGTGTGCTACAGCCTCATTTAAGCAGTAGCACTTCTGTAATTGGGTGGAAAGTTTGATCCTTGCTGCTTCTGTTAATATTGTCAACAAGTGTGCCTTTCCCTGATGTGAATGTGCGTCTATATTGGGAAGAGAATGAAGTTTTTAGTCATAAATAATGAGCTGCTTCCAATTATTAGTGTCCTGGACTGGACTCAAAGGGCTTACTCAGATGAAAGGCTCATGTTGTTATCCAGTTATTATCTAGATCTCATTATTATATTTTTTCTTTAAACTGCAATACTTGTTTTTAACTTTTATTTGCTCTGACAGCAAAATTACAGCATTCTGCTTGATTAAGAAGAATTCCCAGTATAATCTGGTTATCCTGATTTCTTCCTCTTTAACGTGGTGGTAGAGGGTCTGGTTTTTAGTATTAGATACCAGGCAGGAACTGCTGTAAAAATACCAACATTTATGTAGTGAGAAGAATACATGGGGAAAAAAACCTCAACCCTGTGTTTGAATGTTTGGGTTGTGTGTGTGTTACATTTTTTGTATGTAATGTTGCTTTAAGAATCTTTGCAAAGTGGAGCTTGCAGAAATGCTGGGGTTCTTTGCCGGAGTCACATTCCTATTGCAGCATGGTGTCAGGGTCTGACATGACATCAATCTAGATGTAATAGACACATAGTTAAGCAGTTTATTTTGGGATCTGAAACTCTTCTAAGAATAGGCTCTCCTTTCAACAGGAAAGGACAAATACATTAAAATGGGATACCGGGGAAGGAAAGCTAGGAAAAAAAACAGAGGGGAAAAAGTATCTAAGGAGAACAAAAAAGGGGAAAACCAGTAAACTGGTGCTGGTGGGGAACAAGGCTGGGGTGAAACACATGAAGGGACCGCTGCATATGGATTTTTTCAGCAGCCCGCAGTGGTAAGCAGGTGATGAAACAGACTGGAAGGCTGAAGTCTCAGTCTAGCCTACCGAAATAGACTTGTGTAATTTTCCTCGCTAGCAGTCCATAGGTTTAATTAATTGGGGAGGAAAAAAAGTAACTTTTAAAATTTTCTAATGTAATTTCTTAGTTTTGTCTGAACCTTGACAGGTGATTTTCCATAGTGCCCCAAAGCTTAGGCTCTTCAGTATTTCCCTGTGATTATGTTAGTGGCATCTCTAAACTGTGGGTAAGGATGTGACTTGTTCTGGCGGTGTCAGATTTACACCGGGGGTCTAATCATAGACATTTGCATGGGAAAAACTCACCAGGTCAGCCAGGCAGTTCTCTTGCCAGTGAACTGGCATCATAAATTACTACAGCAGTACACAACTTAAAATGAAGGTTGTGGGACGTTGGTGTGTACTGTACGTTGGGTGCATTTTTCTGCGTTGTGTGGAAACAACATATGTCTGACACAATGTTTTGTTGGCATCTATCTGTTGAGTATGAATCTATCAGTAGATTTCAAACCTGGTAGTGTTTAAAAATAATTTTATGTACCAAAAAGTCTGTACTAGTGTAACCTTGAGAAAGCAGATTTAATTTCACGTATGTTAACCCACCTGCCCCAGCTGCTGCTCTGTAGCTTTTCTGTCATAACTTTCTTGTAATGTTTCTATTATTTTTTTTCCATTCAGCAGCTGACATAGCTATTAAATGACTAGACAATACTTTTATATAAGGAAATATCCAACGTGAAATGGATTCTGTTTCTCTTTTTAAAATGAAACAACTTTAAGAAGCCTGCTGTCTCTGTTTTTCCTGGTGTCATGCTGTCAGTGTTTGATTCTTGATTTGACAAGTTTTTATAATCCAGTATCGCTACATAAATTTTCTATAATGAACTTGCTGTAATTTTTCTAAAATTACATTTTTTTTTTCTTTGACTGTTTTTTTTTTTGAGGGCAGGGTTGTGTCATGGACAACAACCTTCAGTCTGCAAGTCAGGATAATAGACTGTGAAAGCCTTATTCCAATGCTATGTAGAACATTATTAGGAAGGTAAATAAGATAAACATACTGGTTTGTGTGAATACAGAATAATCTGGAGGTCTGAAAGAGATGAATGATATGACATCGCTCTGCCTGTTCAGGAACAGTTGTGTTTATTTTTGGTGAGCTTTCTGTAATTCAAAAAATGTAATTTTAAGTCAAACTTTATCAGTCTGAGTTGGAAAATTTTATCAGACTATCACTTTGCATCACCCAGATAGGTGCACATCAGCAGTAAAAAAAGGACAGGGACGTGAGCAGATTTTCTTATCTTCTTGAGTATCTCTATGGTGTGTCCATTTCTAGGGCAGTATGCCTACCTGAAGAACTGTTGTGCAACAGATGTATGCTAGAAAATGATTTAAAATAGTTCATGGTTTATCGAGCTCTTGGGGCTGAGCTGCAGACCTGTAGCAGGCAGATGTGTTGTTGCCCTGTGGTGGAGGGCAAAGTCTTTTGCAAATGTTGCTGTGGAGTGGAAGGAATTTTCCTTTGTGTCTTCAGGGTGGATTTTCTTGTGTCTTGTTTGTTTGTTGTTGTTTTTTTTAATAGCTAGTTAATATAAGGTAATTTATTATGATTTGCATGATTCTTGACATAACAGCCATATCCATGCATTCTTTGCTGTTTTACCTGAACCTCTGCAAAAGCGAAAATCGATTTAAATATAAATAAATCAGAGAGACCATCATGCTAATCAGTCATATCAGAAGCTGATACGTCTTTCAATTGCATTGTGCCTGGTAGGAGTCCCTGGGTAGGTTTTATGGCAGGATCAGGCTGCTTGCTTCTTCAGGACAACCATGACCTCGTACCCTCGGTCCACATGTAGGAGTGTCGTCATCAGGGGTGAAAGCATGAGAAGCCTTCACACAGAACTGATTTACAAGGTCTTGCTGCTCTTAATGAGGATGCTACAAGCAAATACTGCTGTGGTTATTGCTCTTTTGTAGAAACTCAGCTGGTATATTTGAGCACCACAGGTCCATGCAGACCCTTACAGAGTTGGAAGTTAATATCGCCACAAACTCAACAATAACAGAGCAAAGGGTGGGGGAAATTAAGATTTGGCATCTCTGACTTGTGAGGCCTTGAAATCTCCCACACTGTGCTGTTCTCATTTTTCTTGTGTGGTTGCTCAGAGCTGGAAGTCATTGCTAGTGTCCGATCCTCTCCTGAGTGCGGGCGCTCAGCGGCTCTCCGGGGGCAGAGCCCAGTGTGCGGTTGCCAGCTGCCCCCTGCATCGGCTTCCAGAGGTCCCTGGGGTTGCCCTAATGTCTGTCTCTATTCCAAGCAAGATAATTTCAAGATAAGTTTTCTTCAAAAGTGATCTGGACAGTTCACCAGCTCAGTTTGGGTTTTTGTCTTGGCACAAGGTTTTGGATGTTTTAATTTTATGGGTGTTGCTGCTTTTCCCTCCCCAGACCTCCTTCCTCACTGCCCCAGTAAAAAGAATGAAAAGAGGAAAGGGGAAGAAGAAACCCTGAAGGCGGCTGTAGCATATAGGGAGGCATGTCAGGAACAGCACACTGACAGAGACCATCTCATTGCATTAGATGTGTAGGCTGTTATTACAGCTTGGGAAGTTAGCATGACTGCTTGCAAGACTGCAGAAGAAGGGGTGTTCAGGTCTTTCTAGTAAGAGACGTACAAAACAAGAATTCAGACATCGGATGTGTGTATGTGTTCATACCCATGCACCTGTAACAGCCTGTAATCCCCTGTGCTGTGGGGCAGGGTCTGGGGGCTGCCCACACAACTGCCTACCCTGTAGGAAGGCAGGAGATGAGGAGACTCACCTGCTGGAGAAGAGGGGAGTTACTTGTCACGGGTCACTGTGGTGTGCCATCCGAGCTGTGCCATTCAGCACCGCGAGGTTAGGCAGAGCACAGGTGAGGACAGAGGTGACGTCTGTGTGACCACCTTTCGCAGCCGCCGACTCTCGAGGATAAAGCACTGCAAGGTGGCCTCACAGTTAAGAGTAAAGCACACAGCGTGAGTACACAAAGGATGTTGTCAAAATTCAGTTATTGGTGAGTAAGCTTGTTTGATGCTTTGAATATTGACACTTTGCTACCCGAATGTAAATAAAACTTATTAAATCGCAGACTTTATTTACCAATAAAGTATCTGAAGAGTTTCTCTGTACACAATTTTCTTTATTATATTGCTACATCAGTATCTATTTTGCTTAATTTTGATGCAATTCAAAAGCTGCTTAGCATATCAAGTATGTAAATAAATCACTTGATTGATAAGTTGCAATCTTTCTGAGGAGAACCAAAATCATGAAAAGGCAGAAGCATAAACATCTTCTGGTTTTAATAAAATCAACTTCTCGTTTCACTAGAGATAGTGAATAAGTGGAAAAGAATCTGTTGCAATCACTTCTTATTTTATTATTCTCAGCTGGAAAAAATCAAAAAGGAATAACTAAATATTTATTATCTTTAGTACTTCTGAGAAGTGGTAGGAGAAGGTGGATTAGGTTAAAATTTGTGATGTCTCTTTCAAAACTAAATTATTTTTCAGTACCAGGAAAGAGAGCTGAGATAGTTTGCTTGTAATTTTGTTTTGTTTGATGAAATTACCCAAGATGTATTTCTTATTTGTCTGGTTTGATTTCTTGTTGTCTTTTTTTCTCCCCCTTCTGTTGTGAGCCCTATGTTCAAATGAACTCTTTTTGTAAGTAGTTCCATATTTGGGCCAGTTTCTATATAAGGTTTTTAAATCCTATCTCCTCAAGGTTAGATCAGGGTTCAAAGTCAAACTGGCAGCTGCATGTCAGTCTTGTGCGTTATATAGAACAGTTGATGTTGAGTAGGTCTTTTCTAGCTGATGAAAGTTGCATAGTTATATGAAAAAGTTTTATTATGCTAAAATGAAGCTTTTTCTACCAGGAAATGAGAATTCCTTTTGCGCAGCGCTGTGAACACCACCACAGCCATACTGCGGCCTTAGAAGTTTCCAGGAGATACGGTGACTCATTTCCTCCTGTCTTCACTATGGCTTGGCATGTGAGGGTCTGGTAGTGCACCAAACTCCTTCAAAGGAGGAATGAAATTATGAATGAGGGGATAACTTCTCATATCTTCTTGAACGTGTTTGTTCTCCCTGTGTTTTGTGATATATGGTGACATAGCCCTAAATTGCAAAGCGATATTTTTGATTCTTTCCTGCCACCTCAAAGACACAGGTGCCCCGTCCGGCTTAACTAAAGTTTCTAGGGTCTGTTTCTGAGCACTTACATTTTTGCTTTCAGTTTTAACT
>VZTO01009046.1:200304-232942 GCA_013400615.1 Syrrhaptes paradoxus | reverse complement strand
AAAAAAAAAAAAAGAAAAAAGAATTTGCTAGTTGTGTACTTCCTAATGCCTAAACATAGCATAGTTAAAAGGACACTAGAAATCTGTAGAAGCAAGGATTGTGAACATAAATCTATCATGCAGTTTTGCATGATAGATTTACAGCAGCAACCCTCTCAAAGGATAGGGAGGCAAGCTTGTTGTCTGGCATATAGTGCACGATACTTGCATTTCAAAGACCGAATGTGTGTTAATGCATGACACTGCCAATCTGTATTGTAACATCTCAGTGCCCTTAAAAGCAAGAGACAATTCAACTATGGAAGTGTTCTTAAAAAAGTTCACTCAAGTGAACATCCCATCTGTAATACAACTTTCTAAAAGACTTCTATAAATTTTATTTACCCAACTCTTATTCTAGTGAAATGGCATTAAGAATAAAAATTATTCTGACCATGAAGAAGATTGCAGAGACTTTTTAGTTTGGATCAAGGGATTTGCTCGAGTAGCTCTTTGTGATTTCAATGTGTAGGAAATGATGTACACACATGTTACCAGATCTGTGGTCTGTGTACTCTGGTATATTGTTGCTGGAGAGAATTCACCATAGCAGAAAGTTGCACTTCAGTGTCTTCTGATGTAAGTTTCTTCCAACTCTACACAGTTGATGGTTGTTTTTAATGTGAATATTTTTTCTGTTGATCCATTCTTAAAGTCTTAATATTTTTACCTCAGCAGTGGCCAATGATTCAAAGGCTAATTGTATGCTGGCTTAAAAAAAAATACTTTTATATTTGCATCAGTCTTTAATCTCAAAGGGGGTGGGGGATCCTTTGGTCATTGTAGTGAGGCAGGGCATCAGGAACACCTGGCTGCTTCTCTTCCATTATTTTATATGCAGTTTGAGTAATGTTACTGCTCAAGGCTTTATAGTTCTAACCAGGGTTTCTTCTTGTACATAAGTCTCTTCAAGTCTTTACTTTATATTGTCCTTCTCTGCGTCTTTTCTATTTCATGTATCCTTTTGCAGATGGGGGTGACCAAAACTGAACACAGAATTCAAAAGTGAACACACACATTCAAGGTGAGGGAATATCACTAGTTTTATGTCAGGCATAATCATTTTTGATATTTCTTTATCCTTTAAAAATAAATACTGATATCCTAATTATTTTTGCTCTCTGTTGTAAGGTATTTTTCTTGAGTAGTCTGTAAAGCTGTCTTGATTTTTTTCGTTGGAAAGTTGGTTAATTTATAACGTATTAATTCTTATGGGTAATGAATGAATAATGTACGTTCATTTGCACTAGGGTTTGCTATACACCATGTGTGCTCTGCTGCCTGTCATTGTGTTGATCTAATAGTGTATTTAAAATTGCTTCTGAAGTCCATCACAAATGCACTAGAGAACCAACTGTTCTTTATATCCTTGATCATCCACAGCTTTTGTCATTTCATGGTTCATTCCCATTGCATCCTTCAGATCATTGAAGTGTACCTGCCTGTGGGATTTTTTTCTGAGTGTTGCCACCCTGATTTGGATCCTTCTAGCCTAGAGTTATTCCTGTGTTCTTGCAGATCTCTTAGAAAGGTTTGCACTCCTCCACATTCCTGATGAAGTTTAGTAGTTGAAGAAAGGGGAATGTACACCAGAATACTTGTTGGAATGCTCGTGACGATCTCTAACTTCTTCACTGCATCTGATCCTTCTCTTAAACCTCCTTTCTTTAGAAGAATTACATGTCTCACAACCCATATCTGGTTATTCATTTCAGAAAGTGTGTGCTTGTGTTAGGCTAGCCATGGTAGTGGGGGGGAAGTGTTATTCTCAGGTTTCTAATTTGTTTTTAACTCTTGCAAATTGGATTAATTTACATGAGTTCTTTTGATCCATAGGATGACATTGAACAGGGCATTGACAAAAAAAGATAAACAACCTACCCTTTTGATGATTCTTTGCATTAGTATTCATTATAACGATAGTGTTGTATCCAGAGCAGATAATTACTAGGCATTGTCACAATGAACAGTGGTAATTAGGGGTAGTAATGTTTCGCTTATATGAGAAGAGTATGAACGTTTTGTTGCATGCTCATATTAGAAATGCTGTCTACATTTACCTTCAACTGTATGAATATACAGAAGCTGAAATTATGGAGAGACAGTATTAAAATTCTTATTCAGTGTAGTTTAAATTGCAAAGTCAAAATATCTTGATAAGGCCTATATGCCTCTTGGGAAGGAATTTTACTGCAAAACCTGTAATGGAGAGGTAACACAGCCGAGGATATACCAGCATTCCTGATGTCCAGCATCGTTGGAGTAGGCAAAAGCAGCTGGCGAGGGAGAGTAGCTCCGTGTTCCTTGCACGGCACTGTTACCTTTACCTTCTAGCCTGAAGGTTGGTGTGGGTTGTGGCTAAAGGTTTTGGTCTTGGAAAGAAATCACGTGGATGTGTTGAAAGGAGTGGGAGACATGAGGGAAGGGAGGCTATTTATATACCCCTCACTCGTCTGGAGAGTGGCAGCCTGGTGGTCAATAAATAAAACAAAGGCAGGTGGTAGACAGTAGATTCATTGGCCCTTTCATACTGACAGAAGAGAAGCAGAAATAAAAATTGCTCAGTCTTCCCTCCCATTTCCTTCATATTTAAGAGGGAACTTTTAATTCTTATAGGACCTTCAGTGGGAACATATTTGAGAAATTATTTGGCCGTTCAACAGAATGTTTCATAAAGTTAGCAATTCCAGGAAGCTGCTGGGTTTATGCTGTGCTTCAGTTGTTATTATCTACGTTAACTGCTGGTTTTTAGCTTTTTCATTTAACTTTTGTTCTAAATTGATTTTCTGGCCAAAGACTTGTAGGTAATGATAATTTGAAATGTCTTGACTTCTTACAGTTTTTGTCATGACTTATTTTTTCAATATGGCTAATTCTTGCTCTTTATTCTTCCCCCAGTGTAAAGATTGGATGAATTATTCCATCACTGTGCTAAGGTTTTGATTATTGGTTAGTTTTTGCTTTCTTGTTTGTTTGTTTTGTAATCCTTCCCTGAGGAATTATTTCACTTTTCTTCAAATTTGTTTATGTTGTTGCTTCATTCTAAGCTGGCTAACAACGCTAAAGCTAAATTATTTCATGAAATGTTCTTGTCTTTAAGCAAGGTAATGGAACAAATTGTGTGGTTTCTTTCTCATGAGCTTACAAAAACCTGGAGAATAATATGTATATTCATGGTCTGTGATGTAATAAATAGAAATGTGGCTATCCAAACAAGCAGCTGAAGCAAATATTCATTTTCATCTTTCATCTTTTTAGATATTTCCAATTGAAAAGTCTGCTTCAAGAGAGTCATATTGAGGTGTGCTGTGTCAAGTGAGAAAGGATTTCAGATGTGTTAATCTAGGAGTTGTTGCTTAATAAAGTAAATCTTCCAATATTACGTATTAAATTCTAAATGGAAGTTCTCTGTTAATGTTTTTAATTAGTATTTAATTAACATTGTTAAGGATTTAACATTGATTAGAAGGAAATAGATGCTCTTTCTGTAAATTCTTGTTTTTTAATTTCATTTAAGTACATTTAGATAAGATTTGGCATCCTTAAGAAGTTTAGAAAATTCTGGTGTTTTTGTTGCTGTCTTGGTATAGGAGAACAGAAGCTATTTACTAAGTTGCGGACTATGGTAGCTTGTGGTGTACTGAGCGTGTCTGTGGTGGCATTTTGAGAGAGAGGAGTACGAAGTTACAGTCTTTTTTGGGTAATCTGGTGTTGAAGTGCCTGTGTTGGGACATCTGGAGTTCCTACCGCTTAACTTAATGGCTATGGTTGTAGTTAGGAAAGGGAATACTTTCCTTTTAAGCTGCGTGTAAAAATACTTCTTATATGAAAAAAGAGCTGTGGATTAACTTAAAAAAATATTGAAGAATGACTCCCTCTTTAACCATTTTCTCCCCAATTGTTCAAATAGATTTTAACTGAAAGTTTAAAAGAAGGAGAGAAAAAGGTATTTTTGAGCATGACATTAACAAACTGTTTTCCTGTATCGAAAATGTTTGAACTGGTTAAGACCAATCTAAATGTAATCAAACCCAGTACAAGTTCTCCTGTAACTTTGTCTGCTGTAGGAGAGTTGCTCCATTTTAAGGACCAGCATGAGGCCATGGTAGAGGGAGTTGAATTTGACATATCTGTGGAACAGCAACTCATCTTCCTCACTTCAAGTGAGCCTGAAAATGTTGGTTTTTGTTCACTGTCTCTGTGGTAAGGTGCAGGTAGTGCTGCTTGGGAGCACATGTATTTCCTCTTCCTTTCTGGATGGCAGGTCAGGTGCTGGGAATCGAGGAGCACTGGTCTTGTCTCTCCTTAAATACGTCCCTTTTCCTTAGGCTTGTTAGTGATTTTATTGGTATCTCAGAACTACATGGTACCCATGGAAAAACTAAGAGATTACAGTATGTTGAAATACAGTAAACCTTCTCTTTTTTTTTTTTTCTGTCATCATATATACCCTTATCCTTCTTTTGCTTGCAATCCCATCCCTCAAAAGAGACCAGCGACAGACTGACCGACTGCGGCTATTTTTATACGGTGCACATATTAACTGTTGAGTAAATCTAAGAGGTTTTGAAGAGCTTATTTTAGCAGAAGCATTTGTTAAAGCCCCTATATCCATAGGCTGTGTGTATATTCATTAACTATTCAGGGCTGTAACATAATACAACAAAAGGAAGCATATTTTAACACAGATCTGTAACAACCGTACGCAGGCTGGCACCCAGCCAGCGGCTGAAGGCAGACGTTTCTTACGGCTATTTCTAGTCTTGTGGCATCTAGATAGATTAAATTTATTTCTCAGATAACAAAACTGGCTAATACTTACTGCAGTGTTATGATCCTGCATTACAAGGATACATTATGTTTGATCCCTAGAAGTTCATTGTAATCAAATCTTTGAAGGCAATGGAAAACTGAGCCTCTCCAGTTTCACCGCCAGTGTGACAAGATTTATCCTTCATATAATCGCATCCGAAACAGTTTGTGGCAAGGATGGGAAGAACTGAAGCTCTGGCATGAACGGAAGGTGCATAAATATTTAACAGAATATCCTGTCCTGTAGACTTTCTTATCTGTGGAAAGTCTCAGATTTTCCCTGTAGCAGAAGCCCAGGTGGTTTCACTGGTCAGGGATGGGGCAGAGCATCGGGAGTCCTTCCTCAGTGGTGAATGTGCATCCTTGGAGCCTGGAGTATGTCTACATACAGCTTCTGCCAACTACTCCTTGCGAAAAGAGATAGAGATGCTTCAGCTCTTGGTGTACTATACAGCTGTAAAATCGCTTCTCTGTCCCAATTTAGCATGAAAACAGGAATTTATTCCCAATGCAGTACATGTTGGTGAATTGAAGAATATTTTGATAAAGGTGATGTCGGAGGAGAAGATAAATGAGATATGTAGGACTTGACTATGGTCAGAGATTCTGTTTGGTATGTGGAATGTCAATATGATACACTTCAGCACATGCTGGTATAAGATTTTTAGGCTTTTACACAGGTGAGAAATGGTGATTTTCTCCGTCAGTGTGTCACCTGGTGAGTTGAAGGCTGTTGTTCTGCCCAGCTGCAGTGGGGGTTCCCTGCTAGTTTTAACCACCCCCCTGCTGTTCTGTGACATGCTCAGCTGACAACAGATTGTCTTAAAAGTAAATCACTTTATAGTGTGATGCTTTAAATAAGACTTTTGTCTCCAGGCGTCTTCCAATATTAGCATGCAGATACATTTTAATTCTTTTTCCTTTTGTTAATAGCTTCAATGAACTGCGAGGGAAAGTTTAAAAAGAACAAATGCAAATAAAATGGGTATCTGTGAAATACTTCAGTTTTGTTCTACGTGAACAGGAGTGTTAAAAGCCCCTTAAGCAGCTATGTTAATACCAATTTTTGTGTTTCTTGAGTACAGAAAGAAATTCAAATGCCCTTGGTTAAATAGTTCACATTTGTTTAAGGTGAAAAATAAAGAGCTGGTCTCTAGCAAGTGCAACATTTCCATTTAAGTGATTTAAAGGCTGATCACATTGAACTGATTTGAGTGCATTAGGGGATTTGCAGTTATGTAATTAAATTGTTATTTTAAATAACCTTAAGTGTACTGTCTGGTTGGGAAGTGTGCAAGTGGATTTTCAGATCACACTTTTTGTTCGTTTGTTTTTGAGATAAATGACTCTATTGCTCTTAGAATGTAGTTACAGGCATATGAGGTTGAGTGGATGAATCGTTTGGGACATACTGGAGGAAAGGCAAAAATGTTGAATGAGTGGCATTCTATTTTTCAGGCATATCAATTATTTTCACATACATAGCAAACTGCTACTTGTAGGAAAAAATCTCAGAGCTGTAAACTTTTACCATGGATTATCTAGATAAAGAAAAAGACAATTTCTGATGTTATGATTTTATTGAAATAATTACCCTGTGTTTTCAAATAGCAGATTTTTGGGGTGTTTTTTTGTTGTTTTGAATTGTTGAATTACCTTTTTTCCCTAAAGAAAAAATTCAGTAACCATGTTCAATTTGCAGAGCACCAGAGATCATACTGGGATTGCCGTTTTGTGAAGCCATAGACATGTGGTCGTTAGGGTGTGTGATTGCAGAGCTGTTTCTTGGATGGCCACTGTACCCAGGAGCACTGGAATATGACCAGGTAGTAGAATAAATTTCACAAGCATGTGAACACTTTCTGCAACTTAAAAATTTCAGACCATTAAATCCAGGATTTCAAATGTTAATAACACCCCCTATTAAGTAGTATTTCTTCAAGTCTGTTCAATGCTTTTAATTTAGTCTTATTGATTGTCCTAGAAACATAAATTCTGTTTCTAGACCAAACTGTATATTGTGTTGATTTTCTGAATTAAAGTTTAATTTGTCTTTTTTTTTCTTTTTTTTTTTTTTTTTTTTTTTTTTNTTTTTTTTTTTTTTCTCTGTCCTATCTTGCAAAATGAATGTTAGTATTGAAGCTGCTTTTCCTGGTGGAAACCAAAGTTTGTGGCCAACATCATTGCATTATGATCTCTCACTTGCCATGAACCGGGTTGATTCTAGAATGTCTGTTCAGATACCATGATTAGTGTTCTAAATACTTCCTGAAACTTTCTGGCAGTCCAGCATAGCTCAAAGATTTGAGAGCCTATACTTCATGAGGAATTAGAATCAACTGTCACAATAATACTGTATATATGCAATGGTAAAGCTTGAAACTGTTGAAGCTGTGCCTTTGCTTTGTTGGAGTTTTCAACTACTGACACCATTGGCATTAGTGAGCTGACTTAAAAGAAGGAAAAGTTGTTTCTCATGAAAGATGTGTTATAAATAGAAAATGTTCTACTTGAGAGGGAGAAGTCTTTAATTTTCTAGCATACAGTGGAAATTTGGAAGGGATGTAATCAGCCTTCTGACTATCCCCATCTGGTTTTGAACTTTGAAAGTGAAAAAAGCTCCTGAAAATCCCAGATGTAGCAACACTGACTCATTACTAACTTCTAATCTTTGATTCAACATTCAGCTTAGGGGCAGGTCCTCCAGCATGATTTTTAGGTCTTCATCTTGTGGGCTTTTGGCTCCCTGTGCTTACAGATCAGACCTACATGTCTAGAAATCCCTTTTGTTAAAACCACTGTCAAGGGTTAGGTTGATTTTGTGTTGATTTTGGTAACATTTCATATTTCAGTTTCCTTCATTTACACAAAACTCAGTGTTTCATGGGTAGGAAGCGAGCTATGAGTGGAACATGGGTTGATGCTTTGATGCACGTAGAAGACCTTTGTACAAGGTATTGCTGTTAAAATGGAGAATGAAAGAGGAAACAACTAACCACCATGTAATTCACTATGCTCTTTAAGGAAAAAGTGAAGGCATCTGTTTCTGGAAGGAATCTGTAATACTGTCTCAAAAATTTCCAAGAACTTGGCAAATTTATTTACCTCTTATTTTGAAAAAAACCTGCAGGAAAAGATCTGAACTTTCAAAAAATAAAAAAAAAAAGAGGGCCAAAATGTGTACTTTCCAGGGTTACTTCTGCTTTTGCACCCTGTACTGCTGTAGATGTCTGTTAGGAGGGATGCAGCCATGGGTGAGGAAGGACCTGTAAGCCCAGTGCATGGTCTCCTGATCATGATCACCCACAGAGCACACAGCTGCTGCCTCTGGGTGTGGAACATGGCTTTGGACCACATCTTCAGTCACTTATGATGAAGTAGGGGTTTGAATGGTGGAGAATGCTGCCCATGTCCCAATTCTTTCCTCAAATTAACTTGTGATTCGTCATGATGGCAGCAGCCCAAGGCTGTTAATTAACGTGTGCCAGCAGGCTTACGTAGCTGCGAGCCTCTGACTTTTGTGCAGAGAGCAGTAACAGGGTAAAGCTCAATCCCATGATTATGAGGGTGTTTTTTCAGAATAATACAAAGTCTCATTTGAAAAGAAAGGACCTCCTTTCCCCTGCAGCAGCACAGCCATCTGACCACATACGAAACCCAGGCAGATGGAGTCAGTTTATACGATGAGCAGAGTGCCTGCCTTCACCGTGCTCGTTAGTCCATCCTTGCTTCTTGCCATTGGAGGCCTGGGGCCAGCATGGCTCACTGGACAGTGCAAGTAAACGGCGTTGTCACCCATGGCAGCCATGTTCCAGGATGCCATACTTCACATAAAGGACTACGTTGATTAGGGGTTCATCTTGATACACGTAAAATTTTCTGCTTGCTTTAGAAATTAATATTGAGTTTAAAAGGCACTTAGATAGGACAATGTATCATTCAAGTTTGCTGGAAGCATCAGTTGGTAACTTCTCTGGCAGCTTGTCTGATTCTCATGTGGGAGAAGTGGTGGTGGAAGAGGAGCTGTAACCTCTGCACCAGCAGGAATCACCTTACTTCAGTCACGTTTGTTGGTGTGCTCAAGCAGATCTGCAAAACTTCAGAGAAATTTGATGAAGGGTTTTCCTTAGTGTACATGAGTACAGCAGTTGCAGGAGATGGCTTTCGAGGAAATTCCTTTTCTTCTGCTGCAAGGTGTGTGTCACTGAGTAAATGAGCAGGCCAGGGCTTTGTGCTGCATTTTGTCCCTGTCCCTTGGCATGTGGCAGCCAATGTGCTAGCCCTTAAAAGGAAGCCCTTGGTTATTATATTCATTTGTGCTTATATCCAGTAGCAGCTGTACTTTGTGGAAAACAGCCATGTCTTCTGAGCTTTGACACACATTAAAAACAGGCACAGGTGCTTAACTGCTCAACTTTTGAATGAATGCATTGTCTTTTCCCCCCTAATTTCTAAGACTAAAAACAACTAAATGATCTAGGAAGATTTCTGATCAGAGTGGGATTCTCTTTACTCCCTGATGTAGGGAACTGTGGAGGACACCAAATACCAAAAGTTGACAGTATTGCATTTATTTTCTGCCCACTCTGGACTGTCACTTATTTTTCAGCAGAAGCCTCGCGTGCACCTGTCCTCTCTGCTGCCCATCAGTTTTTCTTCTCTCGGGTGCTCCTAGCTCTCAGCTCCTCTGTCTTCCATTGAGTTCGTCTTCTCATCTCTCCGTTTCTGGTTCAGTGTATTTCACTGATCTGGCCTTTTGATTTTTGCCTTTCCTCCATCCTCTCGTGCTCCCTGGCTGCCCCACCTTTGCCAGGAGCTGGCACGCACCAGCAGCCCCTCTGGAGGCATGTGGCAGGGGACCCTGCCCAGCGCCCTCCAGCCCTCGTTCCCCTCAGACCTTCAGCCCTGGCTGCTGGAGTCTACTCCATCCCTGTCTGCAACAAGCTCAGTTTTCAGTTTTTGCCAATTACTATTCCAGTTTGGCTTTCTTGAAGGTGTTTTTTAAAAAAAATGTTAAAGAAGTGTTACTTCTAGGATAGCTCCTGCCTTGTACAGTGAGTTACCATTGCACGCACAGGAATTAAAAACACGTTGTAATGCATTGTTTCCACAGATTTCTGTTGAAGCCTTGAATCTTAACTCTTTTAAGTAGTACTTTATATTATCGACTATAAGAAAGGCATTGCAACATGCATAGTAAATTATCTTCTAAAATAAATTGCATGTTAATAATTTTAGTGGGAAAGAGCATCGGACCATGTCAGCCACAAAGCTAGTCCATTCCCAATGCATTCAAGGCAGGTTTTATGAGATGAGGACAGAGTCTTTTACTAGATGCCTAAAGGCTGTACACACACTCCCTTTTCAAGTGGAACATTTACTTGAAATGCAGGCGTGTCAGGTGTGTAAAAGATGGATGCACTGGAAACAGCAAACGGGAAGGATGTTTATTGAGCTGTATAATGAGAGTATGCCAAAAAAATCATCGAACTGGAAGTGCAAAGCACTCCCACTAATTTTCCTGTTTAGAATGAAAACATTACATTTAGGATTTGAATGAGTTGAGGCGGTAATGAGAGCTGCTCTCCCCAGCTCCTCATTTCTGTGACCGAACTTTAAAAGCTTGCTTATATAGGTCACTTCAGAGCTTGTTTATGTATGGCCTTCTCAGAGAGACCGGTATCGAGCACCCAGTGTTAGGTTTCTCCCCTATGTAAGATGTAGTTGTGGATCTATGGTGCTCTGAGGGTGATTCATTTTGCTGTTTTTTAAGTGAAATTACAAATTTTTAACTGTGTGGATCCGATTTTGAAAATCAGAGGTAAATCCTTCCCCATGTTTTTCTCTTTTCCTTTCTCAGATTCGTTACATTTCACAGACTCAAGGTTTGCCGGGAGAGCAGTTGTTAAGCATGGGAACGAAAACTGCAAGATTTTTCTGCAGAGAAACAGATGCACCATATTCTAGTTGGAGATTAAAGGTAAATAGTACAATATAGCAGAAAACAGTGTATTGGTTTGTGAGCAGAGAAACCAGAGAGGCCAAGATTCACTATGATGTTGTTAAGTTCCCTTCCATATTTTTTTTCTCCTGCTCGACCACTGCTTTTCACTTCACTTTAGAGACTGCTCTGTCAAAATTTGTTCAAAATGGGACCAGAAGTTCCTGGGAGAAAAGGCATTAAGGAACAACATGACTGTGTACAACTCATTTCCTTCAGATCTCCTGCTAAAAGAGTTTTTCTTGGCTGTAAGCTGCAATACAATGAAAGCAAATGACTTTTAAAGTACATTTTTGGGTCTGCACACCTTCCTTCTCTCTGAGCAACGTGATTGCACACTGACCATAGGCGGACTTTTAGCTTCCTATGCAATTATTTATTTTTTTTAAATTGTACTACTTCATGGTGCTGCTTCACCAAATTGACAGAGGACTTGGGGAGTCAGGAAATAGTTACAGTTGACATAAAACTTCTTCAGTAACAAACAGCTGAGGAGCTCAAAGCACAAGTTGCGTAACTCTCCGCAGTAACTTGGTAAATCCCTGGCGCGCGTTGGGCTGAGCAGCCGGGGCCAGTGCTGCCCTGCCATAACGCTGCCGGGTCAGGTTATGTAAGGATTCTCCGATTACACCGTCCTGATTATTCCAGTTTTCTGTTTTTTTGGGCAGTTAATCATTGGGTCACAGTTTATGTCTGGCTCCTCTGTGTGGGAGAACTTAAATGAGTTCTGGATGCAAGCAGCCCTCCCCATTTTCAGAAGCTGGCGCCTTGCAGGGTTAATTCTCTTGCATCAGACTAAATGCTGTTTTGGGGGAAAAAATGAGTTTTGATATGGACCGTTGGTCATTACCTGCAGCTTTTGTCAAAGTTAATTTTGGAAATGTTTCTGTAATCTGCATGTTAAGAGGTTTTCTTCCCTGTGGTCCTACTTTGCCTCCTGCAACACGGACTCTTAAAACAGAACCTGCCTACTGGTGCTGCCTGTGTTAAAGACGGAAAATTGTAACAAAGTGGTATTCCAGCTCATAAATCACTGCTGGGTGATCACATTCCTTCTCTAGGGTTCAATTGTTTGTTTCATACTTCAGTATTTAAAATCCTTCCACCACCTGTTGTGTATGGGAAGGAATAAGAGTATAAAAATAACATCAGAAAAGAGAAAGCAAAGAGAAATCAAACAGAGTCTGCCCGCTTTTTGGTTTATTTTTTTACAGTGATACAATATTGCTGCTGTTTGGAGCAAAAGGTCTGAGTTTGAGGAAATGTGTAAAATACAAGTAGTAGAAAACCTGTGATATATAAAAATAAAAGCACGTGAGAGAGTTTCGTTAAACAGTGTTTTGCTAGGCTTACAGCACTTCCTGCGTGATTTACGAACCATTCATTGTAGTCCAGTACTGTGATCACTCAGACGTAAAGTTCAGTAGGTTTTGTATTTTGATTTAGAAAATGAAAGTATTCGGCAAAGCAGCATACAAATGTACAATTGGAATAGTAATTATTTTTTTTTAAAAAAACAGGTTTTGTTAGGCTAATAAATAGTTATTTTGTAGCTATAAGTGTCGTTTATTGTGAACTTCTAAACTCAACTTTCCTTTTCTTTTTTGAGACATTGGAGGAGCACGAGGCAGAGACAGGTATGAAGTCTAAAGAGGCCAGAAAGTATATTTTCAACAGTTTGGATGATATAGTGCATGTGAGTATTAAAGCATTCTTCCTTTGCAAAAGGAATGTGTGATTTTAAAACATTTTACTAGTTTGAAATAAACACCTTTTAGAATATTATTTTATTGAATATCAGTCATATCCGTTCTTCTTTGCACATCTTGCTCTAACTATGTCAGTCCTTTGTCATTGCTAGTGTTAAACAACGGTACTTGTCCTTGTGGTGGGAGAACCCCTTAATTTTATGTATAATGTGTACTTTCTCTTCTACTTTGTCTGCCACTGTGGGTAAAAAAAGAACCTGTGTGGATCCTGCTCTCTTGACTATATGATTTCTGGTATAATGCTGCTATTTTCACAATATAAGATTACCTCCATTGTTTAAGTAAGATCATATAATGATCTTTATCCAGAATCTTGCTTTTTAAATTCCAAGTCCTAGAGTGGAATAAAGCCTTTCAGGGGTTTTTGGCTGGGGAGGGTGCAAGGGGAGTGGTGTGTATGCAGAAAAATGTCACCAGTTCCAAGCCATCTGTCCTGGGATGAGCTATCAAATTCACCATGCACCACATGATAAAGTCAGGGAATATTAGTAATTTAAAGTGGGAAGCAATAACAGGAAGAGTTAAACCAATGCCCGTGTCTTCTATCTGACTGTTTTGTCTAATGCCAGGTGAACATGGTGATGGATTTGGAAGGAAGTGACCTGTTGGCAGAGAAGGCTGATAGGAGGGAGTTCGTCAGTCTGTTGAAGAAAATGTTGCTGATTGACGCTGATTTAAGAATCACTCCAGCTGAGACTCTGAACCATTCTTTTGTTACCATGAAGCACCTCCTCGATTTTCCTCATAGCAACCAGTATGTAACACAAAAATTGTTTTTTTTAGTACCCACTGTAGTGATTCATATGTATAAGTGTTGTTTCCTCTGCTATCAGAGAGAAAAATTGTCGTTTTTGTAATGTCTTGGAGAGTTCTTTCAAGTGCTTGCAATATTAGATACATCTACTTGGTTAAGGAACCTGTTTGAATAACTTCTTTTTTTTCTGAAAAGTAATGTGTAGGGCAGTACATTTTTAAGGTATCATTTATATGCCTCATTGATAAAATTCCAACACTGCAGAAACTTGGCCTTGATTTATAGAATTATGAAGAGCCTTCCTTCCTGTCGGTAACAGAGCTGGGGTGGGTATTTCCTCTTGAGATGAGCGTCTCAGATACCTTCTTTTGTACATTGGTTAATATGAGATGTATTGAAAGTTTTTTTTGTGGTTCTGGAATTGTGTATTTCACTGTGGGTTTCCTAAAGTGCAATCATTTCGGTGAAAGAAAGAGCTTTCCATCCATTTAGTTTATGATCTGTCCTGCTTGTATGCGACTGTTAGAAAATGATGTTAGATGCAAGGAGCAGGAAATACCAGGTTTTCTTCTTTATTTTTAAATAGGCATTTCAAAAACCTGATGTGAACATAGTTATAGCAGTATTCCTTTTTTGTGTATAAGATGCCATTCTGTGAACTGGGAACTGTGGGCTTCACATGTTTATTTTTTTTTCTTCCCTTTTCTTGTTCTGTGGAACTATTTTATACATTTAACAACAAGAAATTCTAGTTAAAGCAACTGATTTTCTCATTTTAACAGAGTGAAGTCCTGTTTTCATATCATGGATGTTTGCAAAAGCAGATCAAATTTGTATGACTTAAGTAACCGCAATAAAACATCACTTATGAGACCAGTTGCCTCAGGCAGTGCAGCTAATCTGACTGCAAACTTTACCAAAATTGCTCCGGTAAGAAGTCAGGTAAAACCTTTTTCTTTCTTTCTTTCTTTCTCTTTCTTTCTCATTCTTTCTTTCTTTCTTAATTATAAATTTAGTTAATGCAGTTTTTCTAATTTATTTCATAGTTGAAAAAAGTTCATATGGTAAGTGACAAAATCTTCTGTCTCATTTCTGTCTCTCATTTTTTTCCGAGTGTTTTCTTAAACAAACAAACAAACCATTTAGAGTTCCGTATGTTTCACAGTTGAGTTCTGAACTGGAATGGCTGTGGCAAAGCAGCGCTGTATTGCAGTGCCCTCCAGTGGGCAAACGGGACTGCTGCCTATGAAATGTGTTGGCATTTTTATAAGCTGTTCTAGTTGTTTATCGTATAAGCTGGTGGGACAAGCGTGTGAGAGATTCAGATTCTCGGTTATAATGTTGCCTGTGTTCAATGTGTTCCCCCAGGCAGTGACTGCATCTGCCCATTCCGTTGTGCACCAAGGGATACCACTGCAGGCAGGGACTGCTCAGTTTGGTTGCGGCGATGTTTTCCAACAGGCGTTGATTATATGTCCTCCCACTATTCAAGGTATGTTTAACTGTACTTGTTACTGCTCCTGAAATATGAGCATCACTGTCTATTATCAGTATTTGAGTTTTCCATTATATCCACTTAAGCTATGTATTTAAAAGCACTTGTGTCATAAAAAAAAAAAAGCGTGTGTCAGATCCAGATACATTGCACCTTTCTGAAAGAAATATCAAATCAGCATCTGCAGAAAAACCAGAGCCCACCTTCGTGTACCACATGCACACACATAAATATGTGTATGTATATATACATATCTATCTTGGATAAAAGAGAGAGACACAATGTAGAAGCCGAAGAAAGAAAGGAGGAGGGTATTCTGAAATAAGATTTGAGAGGGAACAAGAAAGGTGAGGGGGTATCAGTGTTGTGGTGGGTTCTTTGGTGGTGGTTTTTTTTTTTTGGTGGGCTGTGTATGTTCGGGGGTTTTTTTGTTTGTTGGTTTGCTTGTGGTTTGCTTGAGTTTTTTGTTTGTTTGGGTCTCTTTTGGGTTTTTTTGTGGTTTTTGTTTGTTTGTTTTTGTTTTGTGGTGTGTGTTTGTTTTGTTTTTGCCAACTACATCCCTAGGGTATTCAAGGGATAAAGATAAGAAAATAACAGTTCTTGTGATAACTGTCTGGATAATAAACTTGGGTTTTTTTATTGGACTTCCAAGCGAATGTTTAAGAAGACATCTGGAAACTTAGGCTTCATTTATGGACGTAGCTGCTTTATGTAAACAGTGTCACATTTATTGTCCTATGCTTATAATGCTAGATAGAACTGCAGCAGCTTTCTGATGGCTGAAAAACACACACCTAAATCTTTGAGAATGTTGATTGCATCGTGCCATGAAGAGGAAAGGGCATCTTGGCTGAACTCTCCTGTATTACAAAGGATAACATTGTTTTAATCATACGGTTTTGTATTTATGGAAAGAAATAATTGGCTGAGGGTTCAGTTATCACAAACGTTTGGAAGACTGGGAGGTGGAAATGCCAGCACAGAAGTATTTCTGCAGTGTAAAAAACACCCCAATAAGCATATTCATCTCTAGAAGGACACATGGTAATGCAGGTGGCCTCTGCAAATGAAGGTCATTTTTGTATTCTGGAGGAGTCTTTAAAACCTTTTAGATCTCAAAACATATCAAGCAAAACTTGTTTTTTCTGTTTATAGTGGGCTGATCAGAGAGGAGCTGATGAAAACCAGCCTTTCTTATCCTAGTAATAGTCATTTATGGAGAGGGACAGGTGGCTTATATTGTTTGCTTATTAAGTTAGCTTGATTATAGTCTTAATTTCCAAAGATGCTATTTCTCTGTCTTGGTGATGGTTCAGCTTTTTGTTGAGATCAGATCTTGAAATGATGGAGTTTATAGGAAGCAGATTTCTTTAAGAATGACTTTCAAACTATTCCTTAGTTCTCTGTCTGCAGTTTGAATCATGCTAGATTCACTCTGAAAAAAACCCCCAAACACTTTTAACCTAAACTTAGAGCCCAGGAAGTCTTTATCTCTTTAGATGAAGACAGATATGGCAGACTTTATCCATGTTATTTGTGGCTGCTGCATCTCTCTTGAAATGCCGAAACTGGTGAAAGCTCCAAGTATTCACTGTGCAAAGTGTCAGAGGCAAATAGCTTCGTACAGATTTCCTTCTGAGCGCTTGGTATGGCTAAGTAATTCCTTATTTAAATTGTATCTATGCTTTGCACAATGACATATTCCATAATTTAAAAACCTTACTGTTTTCATTATACCCAGGTGAATAAAGTGATTATAGAAAATGAAACAGGCAAATATTTTATCTGTGATCTGTATACTATATTCTTAGTATGATGATAGATTTCCAAATTTAAATTCTGCTCCAGCTTAGATGGAGGGAATATATTGTTTTCATCACATAGGTGACAAGTTGAGTTGCTGGCACAGAGGGAAAGCGATATTAATGGTATCTGGCACTGCTTCAAGGTTTCCCTGCTTGGCTGGTCTGTCGGATGTCTGAAGTGCTAAAGCTTTGCTACTTCTGGCAGAGCTGAGATGTTGCTGTTCTAGATGGCTGTGTGGAAAAAATTAGTCAACAGTGTTTCAATATTATAAGCTTTGAACTACGTGGTTATAACTTACTATTGTGTTATGACATGAGAGAATTACATCAGATGATATTTTCTTTCATCCTTTATTGTAAAGATTTTAAAAAATAACAAAACCACTTTAATCTTCATTTAGTTGCTCTTTAGCAGTTACCTTGGAACATCCATTGCTTAGTCTTAGACTAAAGCACAAGACACAAAGTGCAGTTAGAAGATGAAATTAGTGTATTTGCCTCGCCAGTATTTTCTTCTAGCATAGCTGTTCTGTTGCAATATCTGTTGAAAAATTTTCCTTTTCTATTTTAGTTTAACATTATTATGTTAAAAATGATTATTGGTAAACACTGAAGCATTGCTATAGGTCTGTTAGTTTCCTGTGACAATAATGAAATCTATACAGAGCACGAGATGCATCTTTTTCCTGTTGTGCTCTTGTGGTAGTATTCCAGCAGTGCTGCAGTTTGTGTTGTTTTGATGAAGGCAGGAGTAGGATTATGGATTCTACTGCAAATATTTGATGGCATACAGAGAAAATTTTACATTGTTTCCCACAAAGGAGCTGGTAACAAATAGGGGCATTATCCATGTGGTGTTGCCAGCTCTAAGAGCTTAGAGGGATGGGTTTCAGCTCGCTGGAAATACAGAGCATGACATATGCAGGAGGCAGCTGTGAGAAGCTTTGAAATTTGGTTCTGCTTGCTTTAGTCTGCTTCCTTTCAAATACTTTTAATGTAATTTGTGATAAAGAGTAAAATGCTTAGCTTTGCAGAACTTTCTGCCACAGTCGTTCTGCTTTCTAGTAGCCTGTTTCCAAATAGGAGCTATTGGCAGTTCTTTCTGGAAATTACAGCATCAAATATTTGTGCAGATACCTAATAAAACCATGAATACCATAAAAGTCTTTTAGGTGTTAATTTATTTGGTTTGAAAGTTTAAATTACAGAATTAGATCATAAACACATTAAGAAAAAAATAGTAAAATGTTGTAAAATCATGCTTTATGTTTGCCTTTCGCTCAGAAAATATATCCAAGTCTGATGTTTTGCTTAAAGCTTGGGTGTGTGATTTTCTCTCTGACAGGAATTCCTACAAACCATAGTAAACCCACCAGTTTCTCTCTGAGGGTGGATAATGCAGTTCCGTTGGTGACCCAAGCCCATGCAATCCAGCCACTACAGATTCGAGCAGGAATCCTTTCTCAGGTGGGCTTACTTTGAAGTAAAACTCTTATTTGTTTTATTATTAGCTGGTAAATATTTTTCCCCCTGTAGAGTCCTGTTGCAGTCCCTCTTCTGCTTTGTGCTAAGGTAAATTCAGTCGTTCTTTGCATCATGACATCTTCTCTGCTTCACAACAGACATGGTCGAATCAGACCCAGCAAATCCTGGTTCCTGCGTGGCAGCAAGTGGCACCAGTGGCAGCTCCTGCGACATCTCTGGCCTCTGATCCCGTGGCTGGCCCACAGAGGCTTGGAGACTGGGGGTAAGTCCAGATATTTGTGTGCAATACCTTAATGGCTTTGGTTTAATAGGATCTACGGATGCGATGCAAATGACTTGCAATTTAAAACTTCCTTTATTTTTCCTCAGGAAGGTGATTACCCAGGGCACCCATTACAATTCGATGATACCGCAGCCTCTTTTAACGCATCAGATAACCTTGTCTGCCCCGCAGCCAATTAGTGTGGGCATCGCACATGTTGTCTGGCCTCAGCCTGCAGCTGCCAAGAGGAACAAACTGTGTCAGAACAGGTTGGTAGAATATTTCTGACACTCAGAGCTAGTGTATCTGTAGTTTCTGTTCAGTGGGCAGGGGAATAGCCTGTAGAAGTGGCACGTTTGTTAGCAACAATTGTACTTTAATGGTCTTTTGGGAAAATCTATTCTTTCTGCCCTAAGTTTTCAGTGTTATTTTGGTAATACAGACTAGATGGAAAAATACTTGCAATAGTAAGAGGTTTTAGTTCCTGTTGATCAGTATGTGCTTATCATGATAGCAAAGTTGTCTTTATAGCCTTTGGGAAGGTATACGAATATATTGAGGTAGCTCTAATGAGATTTCCTAAGCTTGTGTGCATGAGGATGTATCAGCTTTAGACAACTAAAAATAAACAGATAGTATATAACAGGGTTGCAGTATGCCTTACGTTTGTCTTGAGAATAGTCTGTCTTTCGCTGGTGGCCAAAAATACTTTAGCTGCTTGCTGAAGAAAATATGCCCCACTGCCATGCAAAGTATTTGCAAAGATGTGGGATGCTCACTAAGAGGAAGGCGTGGGTTACAGAAGGCCATTTCAGCAGTCTTGTTTTAAGCAGGGATTTCATCCAGAGGCTACCAGCTTTTGTTTTCAGGGAGAATCTTTGCAGGAAATCTGGCTAGGTTTTCTTTGCTTGTTTTTCACACAAATGGGATTTTAGTTTCTTTTTTTGTTTATAAGAAAATGGGATATTCAATGGATTGTATCCAGTGTTGTTGCAAATTTCAGTCTTGGATATTAGTTTGGTTGCGGCAACGTAGCTTCTTAGTATTATGTTTCTGGATTTTTTAAATTAATGTCTGAAATAATATATGCCAAGTATTTATGACTGTTTCGTGTTTTATGTTTTTCTTTGTATTAGTTTAGAAAATTGGTGGTTTAGCCTACATTGCTTGCTTGGTTTTTGTTGCAAATTGTGCAGTTTTCAGGTCAGTTGGTAGAGGTTCACTAAATGTCAAATGTTGTGTTTTCTTCACAGGAGCAATGGGTTACACAATACCAATATCCAAAATTCAGCCCTTATATCTCCAAAGATACTTAACCTGAAGGCTGTAAAGAGAATAAGTTGTATAGAAGCACAGGACAATCATAACTCAGAAGGACAGGAAGGTAACTGTTGTGAAGCAACGGTCAGGCTGGACCCTGATTCATCTCTTTCAACCAAACAGCGCCAGGCTATCTTCATTGCCAGTTCCCCCAGCCCAGCAGTCAGCGTGATCACCATCAGCAGTGACACAGATGAAGATGACATAGGACGAACACATTCACTGAGAGAGTAAGAACTGCTGTTTACTTTTATTAAGCAGTTACTTCAATATAGCTGTCATAGCATAGTGACTGCATTTAATCAATCTGAGTTAGAAAAAGACAAATGATGCAACTCTAATCAGATTTCACTGAGAAGTTAATTCTTTCAAAGGCTACCTCATTAATCTGTACATTTGCAATGGGAAACAATTTAATATTCTTTAATGACAGATTTGGTCAAAACAGAACTCTTTTGGGTCCAGCATACTTTTTTTTTTTTTCTTAATATTGTCTTACCCTATTTATTTGTTGAAGATCAGTCTTCTGGCTTTCTATAATCAGTGTGATCATTCTAGCAGTAGCATCCAGTAGATAACACTACATACATTTGGGTGAAATATACCTCTCCAACAGACAGTATGAAAAGATGTGCATTTGGATATACAAGCAGATGCTGAGCAGGAACCGTTAAAGGAGTTTTCTTTCACAAAGCTGTCAAAGAAGGATGTATCATTTTAAATGAGAGCTTAAAAGTTTAATGTTTGTTTGACTTTATTTTTACTTGTTATGATTCTGAACTGGAGGAACTTGTATTTTAAATCTGAACTTTGTCAAAGGTTTCAAGGCTTTGAACTGTTGTGGTAAAATCTTTTATCTACTTGTTTTAGTATTGATTCAGTAAAAAGTTATTCATTTAGTAGGTTTCAAATAATGCATGCTTAGTCTAGAATTGTCAAAGGAACTCTGAAAAGGTGTAAAAATCTGGTTTGGATGTAAAAGAAATAAGGGATTGGATATTGATTTACACTTAAGGGACCTTTTCTAATATTTGACCCCTTTTTATTCCATAATTACACCTAAATCAGTGGCATACAGAAAGAACGAATGAGAGATGGTGTGTTTGCTCACTTTCTTTTTGTGTGTAGGTGTAAAGGTAGCCTTGACTGTGAAGCCTGCCAGAACACCCTGAACATTGACCGCGTGTGTTCTCTCAGCAGTCCTGATAGCACTCTGAGCACTAGCTCCTCGGGACAGTCTAGTCCGTCTCCTTGCAAGAGATCCAACAGGTAAAAAGTTGTGCTCCTGTCAGTGAAAAGAAAGATCCTAGTATATAGCAGGCTCGGTTTATAATAAAAGATGCGAACATTTTGTTATGTTGCCATCTGCTGAGGCTAAATGGTATATTTAAAAATTAATTTATTGGCCTGCAGTTGCAGAGCATAAACTGTTCTTTTATTGTTCCTAACAGATCTGTCTTGCTACACTGGAATTTCAGGATACTGAATGAATGGTGTTTACATGGAAAATACAAGCATGTTGCATGAAACTTCCTTTAGAACAAAAATCTAAGTTTGCAAAATTAAGTAAGCCAAACCAGGATGTGACAGATTTGAAGTTACCAGAACATCTTTAATTTTTGTACCCTCTTGTTCTCCCATTGTATATCTTGTATTGTAATCTTCAGTGACATTGGTGCCTTTTTTCTTCTATCAGACATGAGCTTCACTTATGTGAACACTGTTCGTATGAGCAGCTTTTAAATATTTTATCTTCACTGCTTGATGTCTACTTAAGCCTTCATTTTTTGCACTTTATTCAAAATTCACTCTTAGAAAAACATTCAATGTAACTCTGAAAATGAATGGCATTTTTGCTACGGTACCTGAGAGCTTGGCACTAAAGCGTCTCTCTGTGTGACGCTCGCATGACACAGACCTCCGACACAGTCAGGAGTTCCCACTGACTTGAGATGTCCTGGCTGGGACTTTTCCTCTTATTTCGGTTCCTGCCCATCTGATGCTAGTATGTTGAAACTTTAGTTGTAGGTATGAATACTTGGCACTTCTACAGATCATATTCCTAGGTATGAGTTAGGGGACCAGGAAACATTTGGTGTATGTGGTTTCTGGTATATAGTTGCTGATTTCACAGACCACACATGCCAAAATAGCCGCTGTGTAATAGAGGGTTGCATTTGTCTCTTTAATCTAAATCTGTGAAAAAGAATCTATCGGTCACACACAGGCAGTGCTCTCTGGAGGACCTTCAGAGGCACCGAATTTTTCAGTAGATAAGGTCTAGTGTAGCTGCTAGTGGCTGATAGCAGATGAGAGGGGGCTGCCTGCCCCTGTGCAGATCGCTCCCTCGGCTCGCTCTGTCCCATCCCGACTCATGGGTCCCTGGGACAGCTTTTCACAGGCTCCATGCTGTGGCTGATTTCTAGAAGAAAATGAGATCGGTGTCTTCTCTTTTGCTAATGTAATAACCATCAGGAGAGCTTTGTGTTTTGATTCAGGTAGAAATGAAATAATCTTCAACCTTTTATTTGGCCTAAAAATCTGAATTTCAGGTGGTTTATAAGTACAGTATTATTTAGAAGGTAAATTACAAAGTGAGTGCAAGTTGGGTTACACATCCAAGTCTTTATGTAGAAGTTGTCTCCTTTCTCTGAGCCTTGCAATTTATGGGTAGAATGAGTTGGAATATTGAACTGCCATCCGAATGTCTGTGCATGTATAATTAAAATGTAATATTTTTATCTCCCTTTGAGCAGTTTCACTTCCATAAATTTGATGTGGTACTTTAATAAAATGCATCTATATTAAGAAAACATATTAGTTTCAATGCAATAATTTTATTTTTTATAGTATGTCAGATGATGAACAGGAAAGCGGATGCGATACTGTGGATGGTTCCCCAACTTCAGACTCTTCAGGACGTGACAGCCCATTTGTGGAAAATGGCTTTGTAGCTAATACCAATAACAACAAGGAAGCAAGAGCATCGGTTGATCCTGAAACCAAATCAGCTGTTTGCACGGTAGTGGTACCACCAATGAGACTTGAAAACAGGTTACATCTTGATGAACAGATGGTGAATACAGGTAAGGTAGTTCAGGTGTTTTTTTTCTTTCTATACCGGTAGATAAGAATAGAAACTTGATATTTATTCAATAGCTATACATATGAAGATTTTTACCTACTCATATATCTGCTAACCTGTAATAAACACTTCTAAATTGTGTTGGTTTTTGAGACTTTAATTAGTGTGTTATTTTGTTAATTGTCCCTGTATGCTGAAGCAAATAAAATTTCTAACTTCTGTTAGAAGAGAATGGTGACAACAAAAACATAACTTTGTTCATTTATATCTTGGAAGATGCTACGTGCCAGCCACTGAAAAAGGGTCGGTCTGTCCTGGGAAGAATAAACCAGTCTTCTGTTGTAGGAAATCGTCAGCAAAAACTGACATCTGCATTCCATCCGCAACATATAAACTTCAGTCAGGTATGTGTACTTACTCACATCTAAGAAGTATTTTTTTCTGTCTTGAGGTTCCGAACATGCTGAATGCTCACAATTTCAATTGCTGTAAATGGCAACTGCAGGTTTTCCACAACTTGATTGCAGAAGCGTTCAAATCTTGAAAATGGATTTCAACTTACTGGGCAAGTCATAAGTATCTTTCACTTTTGGTCATTTTCTTTAAAGCAGATGACTTTATTTTTTCAAAATGATAGAAAAGCCATACTGGGAAAATTTTCAATGCCTACACAAAATCAAAGCACGGGACAAAATGAAAAATATGTTAGTGTGGTGTTTTTTTTTTCCCTGCATCCAAATGTGCAGTTAGGAACTGGGGCTATATGTCTATATTTCAGTCTCGTTCTGTTAGCAGTGTGGTGAAAATACTTGTAGTTTGAGTATCCAGATCTTAGCAAACCCAACTCTTTCTTACCCTTGCTGCCAGGTAGTGAAGCTGTTGGGAGAAGAGGCTGTGACTGTAGTTCAATCCTATGTTGGAAGATATCCAACGTTAATTTAAAAGCTACTTTGATCTGTACCCAACAATGTAGTAAATGTGTCTGCTGTGGCTGAGAACTCAAGTTGATGCGTGGCATCAAGTTTAAGCCCCTTTTTAATTAATTAATTTTGAGCTGAGCTGAATTGAGCTTTTGATTAGATATCTGGAGGTACATTTAATATAACAGCAGTACCTGTTTGTGTAAGTCTTGCAGAGTAACTGACTATTAAATTGTAAGTTAAATGCTCAATGCAAGCATGCTATATGTAGATAAGAGGATTTACCAATAATGACTTGAATAGTTTAGATTGAAAGAAACATTTGGGTGGGTGACACCCTCTCCCCTCCTGCATGATTATGCAGAAGGATTGGTTTAATTAATTCTAAGCAAACCTTAATATGATCAGCATAGTATTAATTTTTAATCTCTTCAATGACTGCAGCTCCTCGGCTTCTTGGCAGAAAGTGTAGAATGTTATTTTCATTACAAAAATTTATGCTGATCCTTCCTTCTTTGGTAGATGCCCTATGCAGTTTGAGGTCTGCATCATTTAACAGAAGTAATTGATTTTTTTAGTCTTTATAACTGTTAATGATTGCCACATCTTCATGTGATCATAGCCCTAGACTTCTGTTTGCCTAGTTGTCTCAGATATTTTCAATCCGTTTATTATTTTTTCTGCTCTCCTCTAAAATTTCTCTCCTATTTGTCCTCTTTGTGCCTCATTATGGTGCCCAAACTGAATGCAGCACTTCCAATTGATGCCAAGCCAGTGCTGAGTAGAGTGGAATAAGCACCTTGCTCATGTGATACATGGTATTTCTGTTAAAACAGCCCAGCATGGCATTTTATCTTCCCCCCTTTTTTTTTGCAAGAGCATTAAAATAACTTGTGTTCTGTTTGCCATCTCTTATTGTCAGATTTCCTGTCTGTGCTACTATCTAAATAGCTAATTTTATTTTTTTGTTTAAGCATTTAATTATTCCTGTCTCTATTTCTCTTGATTTTAAGTTGACTAGTTTTAGTGCATTATTCCATTTTTCAAACTCTCTTTACACTTGGAAATATTAAGACCTGCCCATTTCTGTGTGTGGACAGGTTCAGCACTTTGGATCTGCACCGCCGGAATGGAACGGAAACTACGCTCATCGGAGGCAGCAGCCTTACATCCCAGCCAGCATTGCCAGTCATGCTTTCTCCCTTCCGCAGGGAAGTCCAAATCACACCACCGTGCATGCGCATCTCTCTGGAAGTACCCACCTTGGAGGACAGCCTGCTATCCTTCCGTACCCGTCATCCGCACCCCTTAGTACTGCTGCGCCTGTTGCCCACCTCCTTGCCTCGCCATGTACCTCAAGACCCTTGTTACAACATCCAACGTACAGTATATCTCATCCCAGTGCTATAGTACACCAAGTTCCAGTTGGCATAAATCCCCGTCTCTTACCTTCCCCAACCATTCATCAGACTCAGTACAAACCAATTTTCCCACCACATTCGTACATTGCAGCATCACCTGCTTACACAGGATTTCCACTGAGTCCAACAAAACTCAGCCAGTATCCATTCATGTGAGAACTCAAATGCAGTATATTGAGGAAGCTCAATGATACAGAAGTTTGATGTCAGAAGAAACATGGTATTTATTAAATATTAGCCATGGCACAACAGGAAAATTATTTTTTTGAATCATGTAGACTTGGGTGCAATTTAAACGACTCCGAGCTTTAAAAAACTCACTTTTAATGTGTTTTGCACATTTGGTATAACTTGTCTTTGGTCATGTTATCTTCTTATATAGTAACTTTAGACAGGTGACTTACGGGAGCAGAAATCTGGTTTTGCTCCTGCTATTTTTTATAAAATTGCCTTCTAACTAGTGCAAGACACGTCTACATTTGGGAAGCCATTCAGTGTACAGAACTAGAGCAACAGATGCACATGTGTCAGCAGTACAGTGTAGAAGTAACTTGTTTGTATTGCGTATCTTGGTGTTTAAATGTTGAGTCACTTATCTGAAAGTTGAGCTGTTGTTCTTCACATTGCATGTGTCTTTTGCATGGGCAAAAAAAAAAAAGCCTAAACATTGCTCTTAAATGTTGTTGTCCTAATAATCTCAGCTGCATTGTAAACTGTTTCCACACATAGTGCCTTAAATATTTGAGGTTGTTAATGTTATTACTTATATATAAATGTTGAGGACTGCAGCACTTAAAAATTCAGATCTGCTGATTTTTTGATAGCGTAATGCTAATTTTGGGTTTTGTGTGGTATGATTTTAGTATTGGGTGTGTTTTCCTTATCCAGAAGGCAGCATGTTTTGCTGTAGCTGAATTTTGCTGTCTTTTTTTCCCCCAGAATGATCTAGCTTCAAGACAAGATTTTAGTAGTGCTTAAGAAAAGTTGATTCAGTAGCTATGGAGTAGTGACACACAACACAGTATTTCATACTGGTAAATGGAACTGCAATACAACCTAAGTAGTTTATTTTAAAAGTGTTTGTCTAATTGGATATAATAAAATGTTTAGAGGTGCGGTAGGCATGACTGACTAGCTAATGAAAGAAAAAGCCAAGTGCTCGTTGATCCATGATGTGGTTTCATCTTAGCTTGAGCAAACCATGCAGTATTTAATAACTAGTAGCAGAATATTTACTATTGAAGCTTGAAAAGATGTGAGTTCTTTGTGTGCAATCTTTCATTTATGCATGGGAGAGATTTTAGTCTTTTTACATGATAGTATTTGTTTTAGCCTGTTGCGGGTGTTTGCTTATTTAATACATTCCGTCAGGGACGTAAATTACATGCTTTTTGCATTCTTTTTTTTTTTTTTTTTCTTAGGAAGTGTGTCTTTTTTGTTTTTTGTTTTGTTCAAATGAAGTTGCTTTTGCAGCACCAAAGACTTAATCATCCATTTCCTATACAAGGTAGCTACTTTTTCATAGACCTCAAGTATACTGTAGTGTAGAATGGGATTTACAGAAGGTATTAAGCTGAGGCTGTGTTTTAGCTTATGGGCAAGTAATAAATTGTATCATGTATCTTGAATGTATCATAGATAAGCTGCTATATAATGATTGCCACTTCAGATAGCTGTGAAATTAGGTGATTAACTAGTTCTTTCTTAGCCTTCTAATTTCTGTACAAGTCTAATTACATGAAATAGAAGCCCTTTTTTGGGTTTGTTTGTTTTTTTTTTTTAATTTTGTTTTCATGTTTGAAGTGTCGTAACTACTATACTGTAAATGATGGAAAATGATTGCATATGTTTTTTTGGGGTGTGTTATTTGCATCAGTATTTTATCTCCATTAACTTTGAGCTCATCACTGCATATAAGTGGATGTATTGATGTAACTTAATTTTTTTTTTATGTTTCCATATTGGCATTGTGTAGACACTTAAGAAGCTGCATCTTGCAGGCTTGACTTAACTTTTTTTTAAAACAAAATCTGGAATACAATCCTTGCGATGTTGACTGGAATAAGAGTGCAAAGCATTTGAGTTTAACTCTGTCAATAAGCTAATAACTGGTAATCTTTTTCTTTACTCCACTAACACAAGCAGTGTTTTATTTAATGAATGTCTGAATGAAATAAATGTGCCTACATTTGATTTATTTTAAAGTAATATCTAAAATACAACAGTATTAGATCTTAAAAAAAAATAAAAATACCAGCAGTACATTTTTAATCACACTGAAAATTAAGAGACGTAACTTTTCCCAAAAGTTTCAGTGTTTTTAGTAATCAACTCTATGCATTTTGTACAAGTGTGTGTATATAAAGTATACATTAGAAACTAGGAGTATCCTGATGAATTTGAAATCTTATCAACACATATATAAAGCCTAAATATAGGAAGTCAAGAAAAATGCTTGAATTGGATGTCCACCTTACCACTTCAAACTCGTGCTATATGGTCCAGCAGACGGTTTTCTGTTCACTCCCTTGTGTTGGGAAGCGACGTTTTTTTGGTGCTTCCTCCATTGCAGGCAATGGACACACCAAGAATCACCAATGCAAATGGAGTAAATGAATTTTGTATCGTGATAACAAAAAAAAATACTGCATTTCTTTTTCTGGGGCCATGGGGATCTTCATTGGTCTAATGTATTTACTGTACTTTCCTTTTACTGTGCTTAAGGTTTTAAGCGACCATGCTTGTTAAATTGGCATGATTATCTGTGTATCACAACAGTATCCTACCGTATGCAGGAAAACGTTGCTGTAAATGTGCCCCAAATTAGATCTGC
This sequence comes from Syrrhaptes paradoxus, assembly GCA_013400615.1. Taxonomy (NCBI): domain Eukaryota; kingdom Metazoa; phylum Chordata; class Aves; order Pterocliformes; family Pteroclidae; genus Syrrhaptes; species Syrrhaptes paradoxus. Next base: position 204,941 of record VZTO01009046.1, on the reverse strand, counting down.
TGCTCTTTCTGTGTGTTGTAATTCTAGAAATGTCTGCCTTTTAAAGAATGGAATATTTGGGATCCTGCCACAGCTTAAATTCAATCTACCGGGTGGCTTTTCCCCCATCCCACAATACACGCTGAGAGAACGGACTCTTGTCACTGCAAGTGTCCGGGGCCCATCTGCAGAAAAAAAAAAGCTTTCAGGGCAAGGGCCTTTTCTGTGAAAAAAGTCATCCTCTGAGAAGCACTTAAACACGTTACCGGTTTAATGCCTTTTTTAAATAAAACACTGCATGACTACAGAATCGCATATCTGCATACTACTTTAATTTGCAAGATTTTATATGAATTTCTTGTGTTCAGTTTTTAACTTCAGGGTGTTTTATTGGTCAAATATGCTACTGTATTAACTTTTTTTTTTTTGGTTTTAATTTTTAAATTTTCTGGTTTTACTGCTAATGAACTTGGTTTGTGTTAAGTAAAAGTTAAATCACACTGCAAGCTGTAGGAAGACTTGTTCTAGAAATACCCAGTGATAGAGACTTGATTACTAAGTTTGAACTGTTACTGTTTAACAATTTGTAGACTTGTGGCTTTTTTTTTTTGCTTTGGGTTTCTATGCTACACTAGTTCGCCATGTAGCAATTGCACTGTGCAATATTACAATATGAGGACTGGGAAAATTTTTTATGGATGTAATGTCTCTTACAGTTTGCGATAGTATTTCTTTCTAGTTCTCAGTGATTTAAATGTGACCAAGCCTTCTGTACTTTGTCACAAAAAGCGGGTTTTCCAGGTGACTATTTTGGTGAGTGTCAAAATAAGAATTTATGGTGTATTACTGTCGAGATTCACTTTGAATTAAAATATATATTGCAGCAGATGACTTTTGGTGACTTTCATTTTTTGCTGTGTTTCATCAAGGCTGGATTAAGGTAGAGGCAATGAAAATTCATGGGAAGGGCTCTCAGATTCTGATATAATCATTTGACTAAGCTGCTCTTCCTGCTGAAATTTTAACTTTTATTCAACTTTCAAGGTTTGCTTTTAAGATGCTCTTAAGAATCTGCCTTTAATGTAGCCAGACCTTGAAGGTTCTTTGTTCTGGTTGTCCCACTTTTACAACCTCAGGAAAAGGTTCTCTGGCTCAGATAGCGGCAGATCCAGTGCTGCTGCTGAAGCTGGTACCGAGCCTGCGGCAGCTGCTGGGCGGCCAGCAGGGTGGTCGGTGCTCCCGCGGCTGCGGATGGCCCCATGCGGTCAGGGGCTCCGGATGGCCAGCTGGTACGGACCAGCCGCTCGTGGAAGGCACATTTGCTGGTGCCGTTGCCAGCCAAACGTGATCATTCTGCCGTGGGGTTGCGGTGCTTCCTGCAATGTAGCGGTTTGGAAGCTGCCGTGAAGCAGGCGAGCGGGTACGCGGATTTAGGAAGTAGCGTGGTTTCTGTGCTTGACATCGCATTGAAGGTGCTGTCGTAAATGAAATGTACGAGGTGGAAATGACAGTTCAATGTATTCTTGATACCAAGCTATTTCAGATTTGACAGAAAGCTTTACTTTGCTAACACGAGGGGCTGCTGCTGCTGATCTTTTACAGCTGCTTGCTCTTCAACGCAAGTTGGCCATGCCTTCTGCAAAGCTTTTCCTGCAGTGCTGCACCTCAGGCTGCATGAAAATACATCTCTGTCCTAATTCTACAGATGTCTCTGTTGCTTTGAAAGCTGCTTACTTTTCGTTCATTACAGTTAGACTTACATATTGACTTTTAAATATGTGTTGGTATCTGTACCCATCATTTCCCATAGAAAATAGGGTCACCGTCTGGCTGTATTTTACACTCTGGATTTTGGAAATGTCTGTCAAACAAAGAAAAGCTGCCTGAGCCTTTCAGAAGGAATGGGCTGTCTCTAAAGTCCTTTCTATTCTTGTTTTCTATTAGTAGTAATATCTGACTGTATTCATGCTCTTTCCCGTCCTGTGGAAGCATAGGACAATTCTGAGTATGTGACCCTTCTCTCTGCCATCTTTAGGATGACTAGTACTGGTTTAAAAATTGATGAGTATTTTTCCTGTCACTCAATGCAAAGGACAAATTCATACTGCAGTTGTGATAGCAGATTCATTCAAGGAAAAGCTTTCGAGTCAATGGAGCTGTCACACGCTACAGATGGGTAGTGGGACAGGCTGGTTCAGGGTGATGCTGTTTTCTCAATGAATTAGCCTGGCTCTGCAGCTGGAGAGGGTCAGTCTCTGGGAGGCAACAGAGAAGCTACTGTTTGGTGTCGCTCACAGAGCAGCACAGTCCTGACAGCCTTGGTAGGTTCACACTCATCACTGCAGCTCGTGCGTACTGCGAGTTCAGCTCCCGTAACAAGCAGCGGGAGCGGAGGTTTCGGCAGGGGTGTTACCCTGTTCCACACGGGTAACCGCGGAAGGGAGTACACGGGCAACCCTGTGCTGCTTGCAACTGAAGTACGTGATATCCAGTGTACAGAGCACCTGCACACTCTAGGAGAACACGTATGTTGGAAAGCAAATCTCAGCACCAAGTATGGATGCACAGATAGCCTCTCCCATGAGGCTGGAGTTACCTTTCTGGAAAATGTAGACCAATGGGATTGGGAAAGGTAAGTTTAGGAAGTGGTCAACTACAGTTACATGGTAAAACTTCAGTGATTTTTCTCTAGCTGTAAGAGATCTTGTCCAATCATCATTCTGGAGAATATGCATTTTAAAAATCCTTTAACAACTCAACCTGCTAGGAAAAAAAATTTTATACATGAAAAACACACACTCACGTATGTGTATCGTATAATGGCAAATTAAGAGAAGACTGTAATGGTTAAGAGCTAGATCAGGGAAAAGCTCTGTCAAAATTAACTTATTGCTGGATCTGTTACAAAGACAACAAAACCTAGAAAGATATGAAATAATGAAAGGGGTTTTACACGGGACTCCCTGAAGATAACAAGCGGTACCACCAGAGGGCCCTGCACCGGGCGCGTTGGCCCTACATAAACCGGAGTGATGAGTAGGCGATCCATTTGACTATAATCATCATACAACTGCCATCTTTTCTCTGGCATTAGCAGTCATCGTGTGGAAGCCAGTTTTGCATAGAATGAATTAGTAATTTGAGGAAAAGGTAAGGTGGCACAAATAGGACATATTAGTGGCTGAGTAATTGCATTGGTGACAGTTGGAGGGTGCCAAGCTGGTCAGATGAATACGTTACTATGGGTCCTCATGGCTTTGGGGATCCTGTGAGGAGCTGGGAAGCAGGGTGTGAAGCTGTGGCTGGCCCATGCTGGGGCTTGCTCTACCCAAACCAGACTTGTAAGAATTTATGAGAAAGATGACTTCCTTTCTGCTGGAATTGCTGGGAGGCCAGGCCGGCTTTCTGGCAGGTACGTGACACTGTGCCCTTTTGGAGTCAGATCTTGGGGTTCTGGAGCACGTTCTGCACAGAGCCTACCATCGCTTTGCTCCTCCTCCACACCATCACTGTCTGTTGCCCACAGACATGATCTGGGAACCAAACGAACTCACGGAAGCAGTGCCAAGAAAGAGGTGACATTCGAATAAAGAATCTACATTACCTCTGCTGAAAATACTAATTAGGGAAAACAGTCAATGGATTACTGTGACGTTTGGTCTGCCTGTGACTGAGGCAGCTTCTGCCTCTTGCTGGGGCTCACCTTCTCTGGTCTCCATAACACATTGTATGTACAGGTTGGTCTCCTGGTGTACCTTTAAGCACCTCAGAGGCAAAACTGTCCTTTGAAGCTGTGCTTTCATCCTGGATGTTGGAGAGTGGTCATGGGTAGGGAGGGGGGTGAGGGTAGGAGAGCAGCGGCAGGAGAAGACCTTTCCTGTGTTTGCGCACTGGGTGACTGAAGCCATTTGATCAACCTCTGAAGTACATTCTGGGTTCTTCGGAGAGCTGTTTGCAGAAAAGCTGCCTGTGGTGCTCTGCACTGGGGCATGGCCGGGGCAGAGGGGCTCGCTGGAACCTGACATAATGAGGCTCGTTGGTGGAGACATCCTGGCCCGGAGACTCGCAGCTACATCAGCTGGTGACAAATGGCTCCCAAGGTGAGCAAAGAAGGACTTTCACTCTGCCAGCTCGCAGGACTACAGTGAGCAGGCACAGCTTCATTTCTATCTAAAAGGTAGCGCGGGGCACAATTGCTTTGAAAAATCAGAGGGGGGAGTCAGGGACAAGAGCTGACACTGTCCCAGGGAGGGGGGAGGCGTTCCCCCACCACCCACCTTCTCCCGCCTGCGGCGGCCGCTGGTTCGGGGAGCGGCGCCGCTGGACAGCGCCCGCCCGCCCCCGCCCGCGGGCTGTGCCGCTGCTCCGGGAGCGCTCGGGGGCGGCTGCGGGTGGGGTGCAGGGGGCGGTGGAAGGGGGTCCCCGCGGCCCCGGCAGCGCCGCCTCCGCTCCCGCCTCCCCGCGCTGGGAGGGCGGGGAGCGGGGCCGGGACTGGCGGCGACGTGAGCCCTTTGTGGATGAAGCTGCCGCCCGCGCCGGAGCCGGAGGAGCTGCGCCGCCACCGCTGAGGGACAACCGGCCCCGCGTCCCCCGGCCGAGCCGCCGGCAGCATGCGGGGCCCCCCGCGCCTCCTCCCGCGACGCCGCCGCCGCCTCCCC